>JAOBSW010001095.1:0-118622 GCA_026214975.1 Gentiana macrophylla
ATGTGTCTCTGACTTTTGAGTATTGTGTCATGATAAACACTTGTTTATACTTACCATCTAACCTTTTATTATTATGAAGTTCGAGTACACCATTTTAAGCATATCTTAGATTCCAATCACCCACTTTCGGCTTTAATGGGGCTTAGACGCTTATACAAGGTATATGTGATCGATTTGGGTCATCACGGACTTCCACAAATTACGATCCTGACTTTAATCACTAAGTTTGATCCATTGGCACTTAAATACGAGTTTGAACCCTACGTTCCTTCATTCACTGAGTTTTGAACCCTCAGTCTTAAGCTATCAGGCGAGGTTCTGAACTGCCCGGCTGGAGTACTCTGCGCGACGAGAGGCAAGTCTATTGATCTGATCGGTTGGCCTCTTCCATGATGCTTGTTTGGTCAAACTATATAAAGTCAAACTGCAATGAAACTTAACACATTTAATCACAGATATATTTTTTTGCGCTTTCTTTCTTATAACGACTAGTTTTACTTTTCATTATTCAAACTGAAATATATCTATGAGTTCACTTTTGTGAAAAATTTATGATCATTCTTTGATTCTTGATAACCCGTGCTCAATAATTTACGGAGTTAATTTTTGCATTTCATTGCTACTCTTGGCTTGTTCGAAACCATATAAGGACTATTCAATTTGTAGACCATACAATCACCGTGCAAAAATGCATTATTTACATCCATTTGATGTAGATGCCATCCTTTTTATTTCTTGAGAGCTAGGAACAATCGATGGTGGTTTGTTTGGCAGTGGAGAAAAGGTCTCTAAAAATCAATACCCCAGGTTTAAGTAAAACCCTTTGCCCTAATGTGGCTTTGTATCTTTCAATGTTTCCATCTAACTTTCTTTTAATCGATTATACCGACTTACATCCAGGTGGTTTGACACCGCTGAAGGTTGTACCAATGTCAGAAGTATTTGTTTGTGCTGAGGCTTACAGTGCTGTTTATGGCTTGTTGCTGATTAGGATCTTGGAAGCAGTGGGTGGTAGGTTACATGTACGTATTGATATTCTTGATAAATCCTTGATAGGTTTGTGAAATATTGGAATAAGACATGACATTGTTGGCTAATGTGTGGTGAAGTCATGTGCTTGGGATTACCTTGATAAACATAGTCTTGTAAGTATGTAGAAGCGAACTTTAGTCTATTTGATCGCCACTTACTTTGTTGATTGGGTGGATTTGAGGTGTTTTACCATTCTTTGGTAGTTGGATCATCATCGGCATTGGTGAATTTGTATCGGCATCGTTGGAATGATTGTCCCTTTGGATTATTATTTGAATCGTGCACATGAAAATCGGTGCTAATAATGAGTTTGTTAGATCGAGGATCGAGGATATTGGTAGAGGGTAAACATAGATCATTTGAAGACAAAAGAGATGAATCGATTGTGGAAGGAAAAGAGTGTTCATGAAATGAAACATCACTGGATCTTTTGAAAATAGATCTGTTGAGAGATTAAGAACCTTGTATCCTTTGATGTGTGGTTCATAGCCTAGAAAAACATAAGCATTATACAAATCAAATCAAACACCTACCTTGTACATGTAGAAACAAAACATAAACAACCAAAAACCACTAAGATTATCATAAGAAGGTTCTTGTTTGTTTAATATCTCACAAGGTGTCTTATTGTCAAGTAGAGGTAGGAGTTAGATTGATCAAATAGAACACCATGTTTAACACAATACCAGAGTAATCTATTGGCACGTTGGTTGGAATTTTAATGCCCATTGCCATATTTAAAATATCTTTGATGTTTCCTCTCAGTAAGAGGCCGTTCTGGCGTGGTGTCGTAACACGTAGCACTTTACGATGTACAATGCCTTTAGTTACGTAAAGTTTTCAAGTTAAATTCACCTCATGATCGGACCTTATGGTCTTAACACATATGTCATCACGATTTTGTACAAGCACACAAAATTGTTGTAACAAGCTATATGCTTCACTTTTAGAGCCAAGTATATCTACTATAATCATCAACTATGGATAAGAAATAACTTTCACCATCATAGTTGGAACATAATGGGACCCCAAATATCAACATGTATTAGATCAAAACAGAATGTGTAACATAGATACTAACAGGGGAAAAAGCGAGGCTTTTCTATTTTGCCAAAGGGCAAATAGTACAATCATGTAATGGAACTTTGATTTTGTCATCATGCTTTTAAAGCTTTCATTCTTTCTAATGAAGGATGTCTTAATCTGTAATGCCACAACAAAGTATCTGACTTATTACAAGATTGGCAAACATCATTCATTGACTTATTACAAGATTGGCAAACAGCATTCACTCTATTAATTTGAACTATTTTGTGAAGAATCTGAAACAAGAATGTATAATCCATTACATAAATCGGTTGTACCGATCCTCTTCATAGTTTGAAGGTCTGCACAACACGCGTGTAGTACCAAAATTGACATAATACTTACTATCATTAGTAAGTTTTACGATTGAGACCGGATTATATCACGAAGATGGAATTCAAAAGACATTGTGCAAAACAATGTGATTATTGATTTAGCCATGTACATGTGTGTGTGCCCGACACGGATATACCATTAAGCGATTAAGCGAAACATTTTTCACGGGAATAGTATCAAACATGTTAGATAGTGTAAAGGTTATATGAGTCGATGGCCCACGAATCAAGGATCAATGGACTAGGCGCCAAAGATACCTTGACCCTGAGATGTAGAACCGGCGGCCATCACCCACGAAGTGTAGTGATTGTTTGAAACTTTGCAGGCCTTGAAGCTTGGCATTGGATGATCATCTGACTTTGAGTGATAGGGCGTTTGTCCTTTAGTAACCTTTTCATTTTCATTTAGAATCTGAAGCCATATACGCCTGAAGGTGATCAAGGCCCGACATGGTTAGCCATTGAACGAGAACCTCTTCCATAACTTTCAAATTTGGGGAAAGCAAATTTCTTATAGCATTTATCAATGATGTGCCTCGCTCCTACACAATAGGTACTTGGGGTCTTTTTCGAATTTTGACCTCATCTATTGCCCTGCCATGTCTCTACCTTGATTATTGAACCTTCCATTGAGCGACATTAGAATAGCCATCTGTAAATTCTTGATTCTAACTTTGCGAAAACAACGAGGAATCTAAATTGGTCTTTGTTATAATCCGGTATTGTTCATGGTTTAAAGCCATTACAAGGTTGTTTTCACGTCCGGAAGTGGTAACATCATCAAGACTTGTGACTTAACATTGTTAAAATTGCCATGAGCCCTTTCAAGAACACGGTTGTGTATGCATTCACATAATATTCCACTAATAATTGGTAGAAGCGGCACAAATGCGAGGAGGAATGGGCTAAGCAACAATCTTGATCCCATAATGCCTTGATTTGGTAAAATAGGCATGTGGACAAATTACCTTGCTTCCACTTTCTCTATTTATTCTTCAATGTTGGACAAGCGATATGTTGTTCTTCTCTTTGAATCATCCGACAAATTGAGCCAAATTTCCCTCATGATGTCAAAGAACATCAACTTTCGACAATTGCGAGTACCATAGAATTGATCATCCAGAAACAACTAGATCATTGGTTTGTAACCAATCTAGATATACCACTATCATTTACATTTACATCGGCGTTGGTGAAGAACCATCAACAAATGGAAGTTTTCCCGTGAAGAAAGAGACTTAGAAATGGCGCCTTCGATGAAGGAAATTATGCACTTTTTGAGTGAAAGTGAACGAGAATAAGACTCGGATTATCATGGTGGCTGCTTATGATTATTCATAGCAATGAGGATCCGCCATTGATGAATATATGAAGAACAAGAAAATTGAGAAATAGACTCGAGAATCGAACAAATTTGAGTGCTAAGCGCAAAAATTAGCTCACGATACCATGTTAAATTTGAAATTTTTGGCGAACATATTAAATTTGAAAGTGAATCAAAGAAATCAAGAATTAAGCGAAGAAAACAATCTGAAACTTGAAGATTCAAAACTTCATCATGAAGAAGATGAAGTTAACTAATTTTGAATTAATGAAAAGGCGGGAAACTACAATGGGATCGATTCACGAGAAATTGATTGTGCAAAGATGTAATTCGAACTTCTAACCCAACTTCTATGTCTTAATTCTGCTATTTATAGTGAATGGTGAGCTCAATTTGTGATTTACAATTCGGTTGCAACTAACTAGCTAACTCCCTCGTATGTGTTTGATGAAATGCACCAATGAGCCAAAAAACACCATATCCTTCTTTTAATCTCAACAAAAGGGTGATAAACATCGTAAACTTGACAACTTCTACCTGCGACCTTTGGCCATTATTATATGTGACCGGATATCCTCTCGGATGCTTGATGTGTTCGTTCAGCGGTCAGTAGGTTTGGACACTAGGGTGTACAAAGGCTAGAGGTAATAGACTTCTTTGTCCGAGGATCTAAGACCCGAGTGGGCGGAAGTGCAGGGCCTTAAACATGTTCGGACTATAAATGACTCTGTAGAAAATGGAGACACGCTAAAGCAATGTTCACGGAATCTAGATATTCTATGATTTCGGTAATTATCGCTGGAGGAATAATTCAAACATAATTATGTAAGCACCCCACAATCCCGAATAGTGAAAGGATCGATATCATTCAAACTTAAATACAATAACAATAATATTATTTATAAAAAAATTATCAAAGCAAAAGGCAGTAGGACAATGCAAAGAGAGTGTCCCGTGGCAGGATATTAAAGAAGATGCTTTGTTATATCATTCCAAGCGCCAAAACTCTTTGTTTTATTTTGTCTTTTACTCAAGCGAATTGAGCCACAACCCAAAGGCCTCGTTGCTTTGTATGCAGAGTTTTGTAAGGATATAAATAAAGAGCTAAGTCTACTACCTTCTATTCATGTTTTTTTCTTTTCTTTTCTTCTTTTTAACAAAGCGATCATTTTATTCGATAATAATAGGATTCACGGTGTTTGGCAAAAGCTTCCCAAAAAAGCAAAATGAAGAAAAGGGTAGAAACAAAATTCTTTGGTCATCAAGCCCCAAACTAGTCTAAGATTCTTGACATGTTTCACCGTTTGACTAATGAAAACTCCTTGCGGGGGCGAGTGCGTGTATAAGATTCTTCCCAAATCTTATAGATCATTTCCCTCCACGTGTATTTCGGTTGTGAGGGGATAAAGGCGAGTAACGACCCGTTCCTTGGTGTGCAGAGTGCGAAAAAACTCCCTGTTATTATGCGTGTCGCTTTGAGGTGCTCCAGTTGCCGCCAGCCAAGCCACGATCTCTCAAAGCATGCTTCGTAAAGGTTGCACATGCTAGAATCCAACACTGGCGATGATAGAGTATTTCATATACCCGATGGCATTATGGTAGAAATTCAGGCGAAGTGATTGTCTCGGCTTGGACCTTTTAGGCGCCAAATATCGTACCAAATTTTCTCATCCACCTCGGCCAATAGCAGTGTAGTAGGAGTAGTAACGAGAACAAGCGAGGTGAATTCACGCTTTGGTCGTCTCTCAAAGAAGGTATCATGAGATATATTGACCTTGCATCAATTACATGAGCTGTGATCTTAAAGTAATTGGCTATCGTATTTACATAGTGCGTTGATATCGCCTTATTTGTACGAAGAACCTCAACCAAAGGAATCCTTGTTGTTAATGAACCTCTCGCATGAAGTTTGACTAGAAACACATTGTTCGTTTCCGAAAGCGCACAGATCCCAAGCCTCCGCATGTTTGCAGCATCTTTGCAGCATTCATAATGGTGGGACCACGGTCATAGGAATGCAGATTTTGTCCTAAGAGAAGAGATGAGGTGCATTTTCATTTGTCATCCTCCTTTCTTCATGAAAATCTCTTTCCATCGATGCAATTATCCCGCAGGTTTCGTGTTTTCATCAAGTTATATTCATGTGCCGGATCACGTTCCGGATAAAATACCAATACTTTATTTAAAGTATGTCGAATAATAAAGATCATGATGCATTTTAACTCTAATAATAAAATGAAATAAAACGATGTTTAATGCCCGTAAAATATAAATTTGTTGCTAAAAAAAAATGTAGATGCTTACAAAGAAGATTTTATATCAACAAATATAAAATACAAATACAACTCCCAGGAATCAAACTCAGACACTACAAAGCTGGTGATTTGTCTAAGAATTTCCCAGCATCTTTCATCAGCTACAAATCTTATGTTACATATTTACCAAAAAAACAGTTAAAAACAAAAATAAAACCATCAATCAAAAATTTAAATTAAAAAAAAAAAAAAAAAAGATGCCAGGTAGACACTTGGAATTGCTTTTGGGATTATTAAGGTTGTCTTTTCTCTTAATCACGCCCGCGATTACAATCTGATTACACCCTACCAAACCCGTCAGAAAAATTCTCGTACGAATAAAAGTCTCTATTGCGCAGTATCTTAGTTGGATGATTGGATGATTGCAGGCGAGAAAAAAAAAACATTTCTGATAAATCAAGCGGTTTCGATCTGATAGAGACTTTACAAGAAATCTCCTGCACGTGTCGGCTCAAACACGTTCCTCCTGAGGAATTATTGCAGTTGTCGGTGCAGGAGCGAGCGCGAGTCCAGCTGGTGCTATAGCCAGATGTACACTACTGCTAGGCCTTGATTGGACCACGAATGCGAAATCACGGGGCCCCACGGCCAGTGCTGCAGCTTCCTGTTTTCATCGGAGAGATTAACGCAGAGAAATCAAGATTAATAAGAGATCAACCATTTCAGACAACGCAATATAAAAGGATAAATTACACTTTTAGTCCCATAACTATTCTCATTGTTTCAAAACTAGTCCCTTTATTTTCAATAATGACAGTTTTCACCTCTAACTATATATTTTATTACATAACGGGACATAACGGATCCAACCCATAAGTGTCTGCATAGTTAAGTCGTCATTATCAGAAAGATTTGGGCTAGTTCACAGACATTAAAAGAAGATACGGGACCAAAAGTATAGTAATCTTCTTTATTTTTATTAATTTGTAACCAATAATACAGGGACACGTAACAAATTGTAGCGGTTAACGTCAAGCGTTAGTCAACCGAATCCTAAAATGGTAACTGGAATGTATACTTAGGGATGAAAGTGTTATTATGAAAGTTAAGGGCTAATTTAGAGCGATAAGAAAAGAAAGAAGACCAAAAAGTGTAATTTTCCTGAAGATAAAAAAAACAAACCTGGCGTTGTAAATCGACTCTGCAATATACTGATGGCCCAGATCATTATATAGCAAGGTAAGAGAAAGCCCGCAGCTTTCGAAGAAGAAAAAGCTGCAGAAAATCAATAATCTATTAAGCTAAAACTTATAGACACTAACGATTAGTAATAAATAAGACAAGTAAATCGTGGCGTATGTTCTCGATGTTGCACCAAAAAGACACACCTACCCCTTGTCTTAAACTATGACAGTTCCAGTGATTTAACCAAACTCAAGCAGTTAGTCTAGGTTAGCGAGCCGAACTCGAACACTTTTTCCCAAGCTACTCGAGGCTCGAGTTCAAGCTTTAAAGTGCTCAATTTTTGTCGAGCATAATCGAGCAAAAGTAAAACTCAACCGAGCCGATCTCGAGCACAAGTATTGCAGATAAATGCGATGCCATTTACTATTAAAATTAAGATGAATGAACACAACTCACAGAGAAGAAAGTAGGCGGGTCATCGTCATCATAGCCATCTGTCAGACTCAAAGCATGCCGCAATAACAGAAGTGCCATGAGCTGGTAATAAAAATCAAAACAAAATTTTATGAAGGGTAAATGTGTAAAACTAGAACCAAGGAATGTAAAAAAAGAGTAAGAAAGCTTGATTTTCAAACAAAAGCAAATTAAAAAATGGCTTTCAAGCTAAGTTCAGCATAAGAATGACATTTTATAAGAGCCTAAGAGATATAAGCGAAACACGGATGCTTCAGTTTTGTAGAGTCTCCCATATCAATATGTATCCAACACAAAATCGCACCTCGGGCAAGTGTGTACTCTTATAAAGTTGGATATGGAGTCATATCTATATCTTTTAAAAGATATTTTGGCTAATAAAAGGCGGAAATGGAATTAATGGCATTTGTAAAACCTACAATCAGAGCAGCAGAACGACACAACGCAGCACCACTGGCATTTGAAGAATGGTATTCCTCATACTCTGCTTCTAGAAGCTGACGTTCAGCCTCAGCAATCGCTAAAAGCCGTGCATCATGCAAATCTAAAGGCGTGCCAGAAAGTTGCCATCCTCCCCTAAAAATAAGAAAGTGAAGTTTTAGCAAAGTATAAACAGGAGTAATTACCACTTAAACATTGTATTATAAATTCTTATAAGAGATGATGCCCCGACAATTTAAGAGTTAAAGTGTTTCCAAAAATTCTTGAAAGCTTAAACTTTACCCAATATCTATAATTGTCTCCTCAGGATTAGGTCGCGGTGCGGTATAACCTGGCTGGTAAGGCTGCAAAATCAAGAAATAAAAAGTTAGAAATAACCACCAGAAACCAACTATTCTTTAATTTAAACCTACGGTTTCATCGTGTCTTAATAGCCTTAGACAGCACTAATTGCCAAGAAAATTGTACCAGTCTACATAGAGTGCCTATCAAAGGTCACGAATTATAATAAGATTAGAGACATAGAGCTTTTACTAGACCTATGGGGTAGAAAGGGATGCTCACAGGAATACCAGAAGCTAGGGAAAGAGAGGAGGGATGTTCACAAGGCGGAGGAGGGGGGGTGAAAAAATCCTGATCCATGAAGTCTCAAGTTTTAGATCAAACTACCCGCTTTGTGTTTGAAGACACCATGAGCACTCTGGCGTGTATCTTTGACTATTTTAGACCATGGGATATTTACGGTTCCAAAGAATGAAATGAACGATTCCATAATGATACATCGAGCCAACAATACAAAATAGTTTAACTACGTGATGGCAAAGAAATCACAAATACCTGATGACAGATTTCACAAGTAATGTCTCCTTTCTCATTGCACCAGTGTTGAACACATTTTCTATGTGCATACTGCAGAAATTTCCACATGAAACAAATGTAAATAACACTTCTCTGTCTAAAGACAGAAAAACTACAGCAACATACTGAACTAAGTCAATTTGGAAAGAATATACACTCCGAGGAACACGAAATAACCATTGCTTAACAACATAAACAGCTCATCTATAGCTTTTAAAACAAAATTCACATGCAATATTATACCCAACCATCTAACACTCCAATATCTTTTCCTTCTTTATGGGTAACCAGTAAAATATATCCTTTTCCTTGCTTTAAATGATGAAATTCAACTATTATAACATGCTCAAAATTTCGACAACATACAGTATACATTCATCAATCCCACAATTCAATTCCATTCTCCCCTTAGGTTTGACAGCTACATAGTAGCTATGAACTACCTTCAACCAAAAGGCATCTTTAGTAACACCACACCAACTCTATCATTATGGCACCACAGTGACTATCGACTGCAAATCACACTTGATTGTAGAGCTGAGAATCGACTTTACACGGTCGTTTCTACATGTGAAAGTAGATTCTACAGCTAAGAATCAACATTCCGGTCGTTGATTGTTATTGGTGTGGTGCCATGATAAAAACACCGTGGTGCCACTAAAGGCCCCGATTCAAAGCTGCAGAGACAAAGGACATAATCAATTTCTTGCAGAAACAATATAGCAGATTATAACTACCTCCACAAACACTGGCAGCCTAAGATAAAATGAACAAATGAATAACAAGAAGCAATATCAGAAAGTGAAAACGGAAAGTCAAAGCTAAATTCTTCCATGTTTTCATCTCAACATCATACCAAAACAAACCCACATTAAAAATAATAAAGAATAAATGGAGAAATCAAAGCACAGATGAAGAAAATGTTCTAATAAAACAGCATACCTTAAGACTACCATTGCAAGAACATGGAGTCTCCAGATTGTTCAGGAATCCTCCTCCTGACAAATGCGGCACTCACTATTATCAATTAAAGGCGTCTCCTCATTCTGCTCAACTTCCACCACCTGCTCCACTGGAAGCACAGATGATGATGATGATGATGAAGTTCCAGCCATTTCTGCATTCACCCACCACCAAATTATCAACAGCTAACAAGTCAAACTATGCAAATCCCTTAAAATAGGTTACGAAAGATAGAAAATAGCTGCAATATTGATAAAAATCTTATCTTTTTCAGCTTAAAGGCAATAAATTTGGTGAATTAACAAAAGATTCTTAGCTCATTCGAATCCTAAATAATTTATGATGGAAAGAAACCCAATTCAGATTACGGCAAAATTAAGAACCTTAAATTCACCTAAATAATACGAATGTCGCAAATTGACACGAGGAACAGCAGCCCATTTCAATCCTGATCACGCTATTGAAATGCAGCGAGATCAAGTATTTGCCAGCAATTTTATGCAAAATAATAAATGATGAAGAAAAAAAAAACCAAAAATGAAACTGAAGAAAAAAGTACCTGTAAGAGAATTAGAGAGAAATAAGAGATGAAGACCGAAGAATATCGCGTAAATTCAGCTTTGCCGATGGAAAAATCAGAGGCTGCTATATAAACAACAAATTTATTTGGAAAGCGTTGAATTTAAAGATAGATGAAGACGAGAAATGGCGACAATTCACGCGTTTTCTTTTCCTATTTATTTATTTATTATAATACACACATTCATTCATTCTAGGTAGCATTTCAGTCTTGTATGATGATTGATAATACGTATTACAACAATTCTACTTTCAGTTTCAGACCGTTTAAAAGTATAATTTAAACTTAACAATCGATTTTCTAGAGATTAATTTACATTTTGACCTACATGAAGTTATTTGGTATTTTAAAAGTCGAATTTAAACTCAATGTTGGATTTTGTAAATGACGAATGTCTATTTTCAATCCTTATAAAGTCGAATAAATGTGTTGCCTTCAGAATTTGCAATTCATCCAAATGATGTCTACTTTCAATCCTTATAAAGTCGAATAAATGTGTTGCCTTCAGAATTTGCAATTCATCCAAATGATGTCTACGGAGTCCGACTATTACTATATGATAAAGATATGGTTTAGAGCTCGATAACATGGCGTATCATACGAGATTTGAACAGCGTGTCCTCACTAGACATTCTCTACCTTTTTTTTTTTTTTTTTTTTTTTTGGAAGCGAAAGGAGGCGGGGATCGAGCGCGGGACCTCTCAGCTAGAGGCGGGGTAGACCACAGATACATCATCCCCGCGTAGAGTATGAGCATGACTCGGCATTTCTACTTAATCGGGGTAAAGATATGATTTAGAACTTCGTTAAAATACGCATGAGGCGAGATTCGAAAATGTGGTCTCATTAGGAATTATTGACTCATTGATCTTTATGTCTCGCTTCCCTTTTGTATTATAAGTTAATACAAAGGCGCACATAATTGACATACACTAAATTATATATTTTCTTAAGGGGCTAAATTATTAGTCTAGGGAAGAAAGTTATTCCTCTCCCCTCCCCCCCCCCCCCTTATTTTTCTATTTGTTGCAGTTTATTATGTAAAGTTTAATTAGCGTTTGAGCCCTATATGGCGTCGTTGTGCGTATATCATTTTACAAAGTTTTTAATGAAGATCAGGTTCTGGCAAAATTTAAAGACATTTTAATCATATGCATCCATTATCAGATTAAATTCTTCTTTAATTTATATTATTTAATATGAATATATTGTTCTTACTTTTTTGTTACATTCACAAACATATATCATCTAAAATCATTAATGAATTAGGTAAATTTAAATAATATGAAATGCATTTTTAATGTTTATAAGTTATTGATGAGTCTTATGTGATGAAATGATGAGTGTCCTTGTATTATTGTTTTTTTTTTTTTTTTTTTTTAAGGAGATATTTATATTAGAATAAAATAGATGTCTATTTGTTCAAACAATAAAATAGAATTTACATCAATCTCAAACAAAACTACAAAACTAAGTGTCTTAACAAGCCAGCGTGTATTTCTCTTCTCTTTAGGATAGGCTTGTGAAATAAGCACCGACTTGGGTGGTCTATGTTGGTCTTCACAATGAAAGTCGCATTGTTGCGTCAGCAAAATCTTGAGATTAACTCGAAAAAAAGGAATCGCCAGGAAAATTATTATCTTTCTTATCACATATCATGCTTTTGGAGACAGATATCAAGCCAATATGGGACGTCGTGGATGTTAAAGAATTCATATCGGTGTTGGTGGTGCATAACGTTCTTAGCATTCCATGTGCTTGTAGTACAATCTCTAAGTGCCTGTATGATAGATTCTCTATGTTTTTATTGTTTTTATTGATTGACAATTTCAAGAATATTGAGTACTCATTCCAGAATGATAAAAATGAAAGAATCCCAACAAAGACAAATTAATAATCAGAGAATCTGATATATATATATATATATATATATATATATATATATATATATATATATATATATATTGGTTTCTTAGCGTGTTTGAAAAAATCAAAGGGGCAGGCCATGGTATATAATACATTGATAGGACTTATGTACCCCTGTGCCACATGCCAGTATTCCCACCTTCTTCCTAACATCCGAACTTTAGGTGAGCATTCAAAGGGCATGTCCCAACTAATACATTGATATGATAGGATTTATTTTAGGGTATTTATTTCCACCATATCGATTTTATGGATGAATTACGAAATTTGTCTACTACATCATATCAATCTTTAGGAGTAGATTCTTGGTAAGAATCGAATTTTCGAAATCGATTTAGTGTAATCTGAAAAGCGAAAGCGAAGAAATAAATGAGCGATATATTAACATCAAAATATATCTACTGTGATAAAAAAGCAAAAATATTGTAATGTTAGCCTTTACTATTTGAGCTGTGATGTGGATGTGTTTCCAAAGGCATAAGCTCGGTGATAAAATAGTGGATGATTTTGTGGTAGTTTTGTTTTATTTGGGATGTGAGAATTGATCTAATTGATCGACTTCTCCCGATATAAAAATGTGTATAGGCGTCTCTTGTAAATTAGACAATTGTGGGTTATATAGCGCCGATTTACATATTTCTAAAGCTACAGCGGCGGGATGATCGGATGCTATGGGCTGGGGCTCAAAAGAGAAAGAACTTGAGGTATAATATTTATTGTGGGTGCTTTATTTGTCTGCACAGCCGATCTACCAGTGTACCAAACTATATATCTGTAGTAGTAGAATCGGCACTGTGAAAGTCAAAGTGAGCAACATTCGACCTTTTAGATTGTCGATTCTAATTCAACAATCGTGATGTCGAATGTTGCCTTGTATATTCAAATTTGATAGGGTCGATTTTAGGAAAATGGTGTTTCTGTGCGGTAAGTGTGAGACAACGGTAGATAGATCAACGGTAGTCTTGAAGAAATGACCCTTTTTATTCATTCATACCCTCCCTATAATTGGGAAACCTGAAACAAAATGCATAAAAGTACACACAAAAAAGGGGGACAAAGTTTAAATCACACTATCCCTTTTGTCATAAAATACCAATTACATCAATGAACTCTTGAAATTTTCAGTCTCTATTGCACCACACCATTGGATAAGACACGTGTAAAAGACAAAAACACGTTATATCTTATATATACAAGCGACCTGTCGGCTGGTTACGTCACGATAAAAAGCTCTCCCACAACTATACAACCAACACGCGAAAACCGCATAAACAATCACTATATTTTCTACACAAGTTACTCAGCCAAAAAAAGCAAAATGTACCTCAAAAAAATCTTCTTCTATCATGACACGTGTCGATTTTCTACTACATAATAAACACCGAAAAAACACGTGTTCAACCTATATAGTGTTTGATTATTAAGGACATTTTGTTTTCTCTAAACTATGATTGTCTTCTAACCTGTGTAACTATATATTTCCCTTTCTCTAAATCATAGATTGTCTTCAAATGTGGTTTTCGACATCTTGTGAAATACCATGTTGCGGAAATGAGCAAAACCGCCACACCAAACAAAAGTAAGAACGTATGGAAGTAAATCGTTGATGACAGAAAGCGGTTATGTGTGAGCTTTGTTGATCGAATGTGGCTTTTGTTTGTAAGATGAATGCACCTAATGCCCAATCGAGCGGTATGTCGTCCACTTGGTTGTGAATACGATCCTGCACCAAATACAGATTATTAATGTCACATAAATGAAAGGTGTATTCATGAGAGGGTGGGAGGGGTAGGGGTGTTCTTACCTATGATCATTCAAGCCAATTCCGAGGTGTCGTGAAGAAGGAAATTATGTATGCGAAGAAAAGCAATACGAAGTAATTCATCATCATCTAGCGCGTTATATTTCCTCCTCAGATTCGACCAATCGTCTTCACAAAACCGTTGTCCAGCAGCCATTAGATCAGAAAGATGTACAGTCGGTTGGCTCAGCCCAAAGAACTATTAAAAAAGAGAGCAAAATTACAAATGATGAGCCTTGAACTCCAAACCAAAGGAAAAAAGATAAGTAGAACAGGGGGTAGGGGGGGTGGGGTGTGTGTGGCACATTTCGTGTATCGTCAAAAGAACAAGGCTTCTCTAAGATGTCATGTTGAAGAGTTTAGGTCAGACCTTTACCCCTGAATAAGACTCTACATACACCACTCGGGCCGAACTCAGGATTAGTCATGCCCTTTGGTCACATAAAGCTACGGGGGGGGGGGGGTGTGTGTGTTTAAACAAAACGAGAAAAAAAAAACCATAAAAAAAGAGAGCATATTTGTGACCTTGGAAGTGTGGAAGAAATTTTCAGTTGCCAAGAATGGCCCTTGAAGCTTAGGGATAAACGTTGATCCTATATTGCAGTTCCTGTAAGAACATCTCTCTGCATTCCTTACAAGAAAATTACATCAACTACTTAGTATTGAAAACAGAGGAGGGGAGGGGAGGGGGAGCAAATATGCCACCTCACCTTTGCCTTTTTGCAGAAAGGATAAAGATGCGGATCTGCATGCTGTGAAGTTACCGCTCGGATGAAGGCTAGAAGCGTAATTATTCTTGTCACGAAACTAGATTCAGATAGTTTGGGGATCCAATATCAGTTCATATCCTCTTGGGGTACATGGATCTAGTGGTCTTCAGAACCGATCGAGTATGTAACTGCAAGTCATTAGTCAAGAACATAATTTTGTTTTCCAAGAACCATGAAATTTAAGGTCCGTTTAGACACGAGATGTTTTTCTTTTTTCTTATTCAGACAAGAACCTTTGATTAGGATGCAGCTTGATTGCATTGATTATCGTGTGAGAAAGAGAAAAGAAAATTACTTTATTCAGATCCAGAAAAAAAAAAAAAGCGAGTAAATGAACATGGGATGAATCGAACAACCTACCAAGCTGTGGATCTCTTGAAACAAAGGATTCTCTCAACAGATCAAAAGCAACATTCTGAAAAATAAAGCAAAAATATAAAAATACATGAAACGCCAAATGCGTGCCAGCCATTGTTAAAGAAACTTTGCATGCCCAAATAATACCCTTGAAAGATAAAGTCTTTCCAGAATAATTACCTGACCATATTGAAGCAAGCTGTGACTATACAGTTTATAAGTGTAGTTTCCATATTCGACAATACGAGCATACTCCGGAGGCAATGCTTCGTTTGTAACAAACGTAACCTGAAATTGTGTAGCAACAAGCATTGAGGGTCAAAATGGCATTAACTATGATATATATAGTGCCCCTTATCGAAGAGGGAGCATTCAAAAACCGTGAACACGATACTTTTTCACGTAAACTGCTTCTTTTCAGCGTTAATAAAATTTGCAAACAAAACGAACAAAAAAGTGGAACGGATAACCGAACCTGAGCTGAAGCGCCACCAAGTTCAATGATACCGGTTGTTTCTTTAGGATCACCTCCAAGAGTGCCACGAGCAAAATTAGCAACAACCCAAGCATATCGCCTTCATCAGAACCTAAAGCAATCGAAATATAAAATCTTGAAAGCGTTAAACAACAAAAAAAAAAAAGAAAAACAAATTCTCAAACTGCAGCAAAAAATCGCTAATCCACTATATGAGACAAAAGCACATTGATCAAACATAAAAGCGGGTCTTCTTGTATTGATGAAAGAATGCACATTCAAACGCGCTAACTAAAATTTATAAACAGCCCTTCACAATATATATTGAGGAGCAACACATTAATCACAAAAATCATTGAGGGGCTGCAAATTAGGTTCAAAGAAAAAATTAATCTTCCACACTCACTATTTTACAGGTGCAAATTGTCAAATATATTTCAGCACTCTTAGGGATACTAATCTCTGTTTAATCACTACTATTCAATCCAACTCCAAAAGCATTTGAAAACTTAATACAATATCAAAAGGCGTCTTAAATGGCACCACACTGTACCTACCGTTATGGAACTACAGTGATAAACAACTTTTTCATGGCTGAGAATCGACCAAAATTGATTCTAGAGCTTAGCGATCGAAATTATGCTGGTAGATTGATTTGGTGTGATATCAAATCAAAAACATTGTGGTGCCACTAACTTTCTGCTATTTGATTGTTTTCAGTGTTGTGCCACGTTAAAAACACTGTGAAACCACTAAAGGCGCCTTAACAAAACAATCAAACCAATAGAAAGTTGATTCATCGATTCTCAACTCTAGAATCGACTTTCACAAGGACAAGGTCGATTTTCAGCTCTAAAATCATCAAGCCTGCAACATTCTGATTGTCACTCAGCTCTAAAATCATCAAGCCTGCAACATTCTGATTGTCACTCAGCTCTAGAATCATTGAGTTGATTCCCATCATGGTGCCAAAACGATACATTCAATTAGTGTGGCACCACTAAAAGAACTGTGTATATCAATGTGATCATCATTGCATCATACCTGATATAACCGAAGCCCAATCATCCTGAAATCGAAAACCAGACTTCTTAAAAACCTGTCTACATGAATCCAAAATCCGTCTTTGCACATCACTATTCAACAACCTCAACCCAGCAGTAGCCATCAAGCGAATTTCGGTCTCACCCCAATACTCTTTAGGCACCCTGCTCTTCCCAAACTCCACCAGCTCCGCCATTGCTGACTCTGCTTTCTCAGGCTCATCGGCGTAAACCGACAACCCGGATTCACCTTCATTGATGTTGCCAGCTCATTCTTACCAAATTCAAACACCAAGTTCCCATCTTTAACCTTATATTCAAACACATGAATCCTTGTACCAGTACTCCCACCATCTAACACAATCCCATATCTCTTTTTTTCATAATTTCTACTTTGAAACATCAATATATAACACATACAAGCAATAAACAAAGCAATTGAAGTATAAATTATAACACCCGATTTCGGAGCAAACTTTCGGGGGCTTTTGTAACCAGGTCTTGTTGAACGAAATTGGAGCTTAATCGGGTCCATCTTCGTCGGCGGCCGATTCCTACGACGGTTTAATAACACGGCATTCGATCGGCGCATGAAAAAATAAGGGATTTGTGGACCATATGAAGAATAAATCTCTGATTATCCTACCAAATCAAGCATATGGTCCACAAATCAACAATAAAATTAGTGGGTTTTAGGATTGTTTTTGTGGGATTTTTCCAGAAGGTTTGGACGGAAATTACAACCTCCGTCCGAGCACCTTCTGATTTTTATTATTTTCTGGATCTTTTGTTTTCTTGATGATTTCAATTTCAAAGTCGTGAAGAATATAAAAAAGATTCAGATCTGACAATTTTTCCTTTTTGTTTACCCAATCAAAAAAGGATTTAATTTCCGGACATTTAGCGGAAACATAGAAAAGGGTAATACCGTCATTTCGCGAGCCGGCAAAACAACTTTGAGCGGTAACAAATTGACCCTCGATTAAATTGTTTTGGAACATATTGACCCTTAATCTATTAAAATGTTCTGTTTTGGTCCTTACGATATGGGAAAAAAAATTCAATTACAATACTACTTAACGCAACAGACGAAACAAAAATCAGACTTCAAAATCAACGGTAAATTCATGGTAAAAAATTTTACGATTTAATAGTTAACGCCGATGTCTTTTACCCTATGCTAAAATATTGAAACCATTGAATCTACTATCAAATATGCTTTGTTTTCTCATTCGAAATGAATGATTTCGTATCGTTTAAATATCAACACCAGCGAAAAGATACGAAGTAGTGCGGGGAAAACACGCGTTATGCGGACAAAAATACGATTATGCGATACGAAATGCTACAAAAACATACAATCGTAACAATGTTATGGAAACATGGCACAATTTTATAAATTCTCAAACTTCACACATAAGTTAACAGCAAATATCCAGCTCACAGCTCAATTAAACATATGAGCAAAATGAAGAGATTCCAAATTCTTCATAGTTCAACAAACTCTTTGCAAAACCTGACTAAGGATAAAAAAGGTCATTTAACCTTTAAAAAAGTTCATTTATTTGCACCACACAACCTTATCTACATGTATGCTTGCAGCTACATATGCTTGTGCGGTTGAGCAAGCGCTTGTGAAAGTCGATTCTGGAGCCAAGAATCAACTCCCGTAGGTTACGGGCTGAAAACCGACCTTATCAAAGTCGATTCTCACGATACACCTACGGAAAGTCGGGTTCTTGGCTCTAGAACCGACTTTCACAAGATCGATTCTCTCTTGTGGTGCATAGGCGTATGGTGGTGCAGTAAATTTGTGTGGAGGAAATAATAGCCCCCAAAAAGGATTTCATGTTGCATTTCAAGAACTTTCTGTATGATTCATGAAGTTGTATTTTGCTCGGTTGGCCTTAAGCTCGGCGTAGAGAGAACGAACTTAGAAGCGCGTTTATCGTGAAGAAACAAGGTCACGGTGTTCTTCATTTCTTAACGAAAAAGACTTCAACTAAATATAGGCACAACGCGTTCTAGCTTCTTGTACCTGGAAATCATGGATCATTGAGAAGAATGCGGTTTGTATCTCGAAAATGTTTTCACATCTGTTCCCCATAACCTATTCATATGTATCACCAAAAACAACGACATTATGGTAAGTCTAAATTCGGTATGGTGACAAATACGGTATTGTGCAGTGTATATCACCAAAAACAACGACGTTATGGTAAGTCTGAATTCCTTTTTTTCTACAAGCCAAAACAACATCGTTTTGGTGATATACAGTTATACACCACCTCACAGCGCCGTGTCGTCACTGCAGAGGATTCGAACCCCATTGGCGAGGCAGGTTTAGTCTTGGGGCACAGTTGAGAGATTTATCTAAATCCGTGAGCCGTCATCCAACTTACCAACAGTCTATCCCAGCGGCATTAGCCCCTGCTTTATCAGCAGTTTCATCATCTCCTACATGAACTGCTCTCCTAGCTTCAACAGATATCTGATCTGCAACACGTCAAAATTCGAATTACCGTCATTTCATCCCCGTATTTGGGTTGAAGGAGGCCTTGAGGCGGAACCTTGTAATTCCTTTTTTAATCTAATAAAATTACAGGTTAAAAAAAAAAGAGTCATATTCGAGCACTTGCATCCGTTCCTTTTTAATAGATTCTATATTTTACAGGTTCTAACATCGTTTTTAGTGGATCTGAATGATTTAGATCTCTATATTACAGATTTATCTTCTTTTACGGTATTTATAGCAAGTGCTCTACTACTGAAGCATAATGAGTCAAAATTTAGGAACATTAAGTAAAACATAAAAAAAAAAAAAAGGAAGAAATTCAAAGAAAATGCATAGTATGTGTCAGTTGTGGCGGCGTACCTAAAGCAGCGATAAATATCTCTCTATCCGGTTTTCATATCCTACCTCTGAAGATATTATCACTGCATCAAACCTAGAATCAATCACGGTGAAATATTAAGTCAATTTAAACGCAGAAATTAGACTTTCACAAAATCGAATATGAAAAACAATTATAATTTTTTTTTGATTATATGGTCTATATTCGACTTTTAAAAAGTAAGATTGTGCACATTCAACTTTTTGAAAGTCAAGCGTGGCATCAAAGCATTGCATTTTCTGGTATGAATCAGGGTATCCCCACCTCCCCCGCACCGCCCCCCGGAAAGAAAAAGTACCAAAACTGCCACTCACAGATCCAATACATCAAGGTCCTTTAGTAGTTTCCTCAAGCGAGTGTCAAAGTTCGATACAACTGTAAGTCTGACTGTTTGAGGGCAACAAAGTAATTTAGTAACATGGGAAAGAGAGAATTCTATATCAATATATACACAAGGATTAACTAACATAAGATACTAGAACTTTACCTCCAGAATCTTTCAGAGCCAATAATGTATTGTATGCTCCTAAAGGAAGATGCCATGCATCACCATTTGCATAGTACTGATATAACACAAGCACATTTAGTTACAAATTTTTCTTTCTATTAAAGGGACCAAGATATTCAATGAAACGACCCGCTACAACCAGTCATTACCTCGTAAACTTCTTCGAAATAGTTATTATCTTCACACCGAGTGGCCTCTGAAACCACAAGTTTCCAGAAGGGCTTACCATCTCCCTGTTAACTTCATAATATATAACTTTTCTTGTCTGAAAATCATATGACCGCTGCATTGTGCCACAACAACATTATCAATCCTACAAAAGAAGCAGCAAAAGAGCTTAACCTGGTACCGGAGTTTTTGAGGCCACGGAGCAGAAAAAGCTCTCTTAAAACCTTGCTTTATTTCAGCTGGAGTAGCAGTAACACCTGAAAGTCATTAACAAAATAAACTTCCCCAACACTATACAATGAAAGTTGAAATCTTTGAGTGAAGAGCGTTAACGTGAGCCGTTTGCAAGCAAGCTCTAATTCGACTCGTATAAACTCGTGTTTGTTTGTTTGTTTGTTTAAATAAATGACTCAAACTCAAACACATAGTCAAGTTCGGATAGTAAACAAACAACGGATAGTAAACAAACAAACACAAGCTGCGATCACGAACACTTAGTTACGTTAAGTGAGCAAATATATACTCAATATTCTTCTAATTAAGTTCGTGAGCAAATATGTACTCAATATCCTTCTAATTAAGTTCGTGAGCAAATATATACTCAATATCCTTCTAACATAAACCTAACTAAATGAGCTAAGATTAAACAAAAGTTCGTTTGTTCGATGTAAATGCGTCAAACTTGAACAAACACTCGTTCGTTAAGCCATATAATCAAAATTGAATGAGCCAAGCTTGAACAAAATTTTCCGCTTGTTTAATAAAAGAGCTCGATCTTGTTCATATATGCTTAAAAAGGCACAAATACAAACACGAGATGAGATATTCAGCTCCGTTCGATTCGCATATAGCAGCACTAGATAACAACATTTCTCTCCGAAAAGCAGTAAGTCACAAATCACACAAAAATGGTGAGAATTCAATTTTAAAAAAATACCATATTTGGCTCCAATTTGAGCATAGGTATCTTCAACTGGCTGAGCAAGCTGTAAAAGTGTACCACCAGCATCCAGCAACAACCCATCGTATGCTCTTTTCCACGATTTTTCTCCTCCTAACATCATAAATAGGTCAGAATGAAATAAAAAAAAACTACTTGAAGCCAAAATTAAGCAAATAAAATGTGGAAAAGCGGGAAGAGAAAAACATGGAAATGGCGAAAGGCAAAACAAGAGTACTGACCGGCGGAGATTGCGGAGGCGGAGAGCATAGAGCACCGTCGAATTGGAAGATACCGATGAGGCGAGTTGGACAAAGTGGAGAATCTAAGAGCTCTTAGAAAAGTGGCGGACTCCATAGCCAATTTTGATCAAAAGTTGAGGAGCATTCCGAAGAAGAAAGCTGAAGTCGCTAGCTCATACCTCATAGTAAGAAACGAAACGAATCCCGAAATATGGGAAAATTCTCGCATGAAATATTTGGACTAAAATATATTCTAGTCCCTTCTTTCAAAAAATATAAATCTAAAATGTAAATTTTAGTCCCAAAAAAAACAAAAATAGTTGAGAAATTTTTTTAATTTTTGAGAACTAATAGTTGAGAAAATTGAGATATTGTTTGAGACATGAGTTTCATTCAAATAAATAGATTGGACATTCTTATTGGTATCACAATGAATATGTCGAGATATTACATTTTGGGCAAAATTCTATTTTGTAAAGATCGAATTTGTTTACGACCTTCTCAGAGAATATTCGTTGAGAAGCGCTGTATCGGCGCTCTCTCACTCTCTTTGATTAATTCTTTGATTACTTGGACAATATTGAAGCATCATTTTATCGATTTCGCTAATGACATCACGGTCATTGGCGCTTTCTACCATCGTGATTTTGGGTAGTTGTTCCTATAAAAGTATCAGCGTCGATATTGATAACAATCACGAAGGTAGCATGAAATATTGCTGATGTTTTATTCGGTTTCGTGATGCTAAGAGCAAAACAGAAGTCCCAATAATAACCCTACTCTTTCATACGTTTTCATAGATCTTTACAAAAAAAATTGGAAACATTTTTTATTACAAAATTTTCATTTCAACGCCCAGACACTAAATATGTTTTTGTATTTACTTCTTTAATACAATCCTTATGGTGGTGATACACCAAGCAGGTTTATGAAGTGAACCGTTCGAGTTTGATTCGCTGACCACAATTCAGTTCGATAAGGTTTTAAGCAAACCAAAAGCCGACTCGAATAATATACAAAACAATCTCAAGCAATCTTAAGCTCGAACTCATTATACTCGAAATCAATGTTGTGGAACATGGACGCAGAATGCACACGACGAATCGGATAATAATGAACACTAGCAAAGTTAAGAGCGCTTTAATGGCACTGCGCCAAAATCTACACTTGTGATAGCACAACGATAAATACAATCAACTTTTTCAAAGTTGATTCTACTAACTGAGAATTGACTTTCCGTCAGAAATTCATTCACAGTAAAACACCGTGATGCCACTAAATGCACCTGGGAAGTCAAATAAGGGACTACTTTAAATGAAAGATTAGTGAAAAATCAAGGACAGTATCAGCAGCTATCATCCTGGACTCAGTTATTTATACAGAGCAAGATGAAGGGGGCCCCACGCGTGCATGCAAACCGAGGTGAAAAGGATCGAGTAGTAGACTGACTTCAGAAAGAGATGGAGAATGTCAAGGAGAGAGAACCCTGTGGTGAAATAGCTTCACTAGTGCTCGGCGCTCGCAATCCTATACACACATCATTGAACAAAATCAATCACACTCGATCTTCCATACATTACGATATGTAAGCATATACATATATAATAACAGTGAACAAATTAACCAAACGCAATGCGTTTCAATAGTTCACAGTATCATATTATATCAACAAGGGGCAACTTTAGTGCCGCCATACTTCTAATCGACTTTCAAAAGCCGAATATTTCACACTGTGTGATGCTACGGTAAATGGAGTGAAAAGGTAAAAAATTTGCACAAAAATCGTTAAAAAAAACACACACACACACATGCAAGGACCAAATTACATTGTTCATTTGAACTTTCCGAAAATAGCAAGAAAGTATACTGCAGAATCATACCTTAAACATGTATAAGTGGAAAGGCTTTTCTGGATTCATCCTCTTAAGTTTCAAATAAGTATAAGCAAAACTTAGTTGATCTCTTGATGTGAACCGGTCGACTTCATTGAACCAAAGGCATGAAAATAAATTTGACATTGGTGTATGCGCTCTCACGATAAAAGAACCTTCCGGAACATCTGTCACAAATGCATAATTCACCGTAAATACTCCCAGTAGACACTGTAAACAAGGTAAATTTATAAAATAGAGATTCAAATCCACCAAAAACCACTTCAGTAGAATCTCTACTCAGACCTGTAAAACTAGTTTACACGGATACTTATGTCTGATAGCGTGTCTTGTATCCAATACATTATCCGACACAAATACATAACGGATACTAAGGATACACACCTGGTGGCGGTCGGATTTTTAAAATTTGGATACGGTATTCGGATACATATATATGTAACTTGTATAATATGTGAAATGAAGAACTGTGTTGAAAATTGAGTAAAAGCCGTGAAAATAATGAATGAAAAGCTGTCAAAAATGACAGAAAACTACCAAAAACGAAGAAAACCACTAGAAATTGTATTATCTTATGCGTTTTCAATTACGTATTGTTTGGTCCTTATAGTTTCATCATATACAGTTTGGTCCTTGTATTTTCAATATTTATGCAGATGCCCTATATACCAATATCTTCTATTTTTCAAAATCTCAAACACACGTATCCCATACCCGTGCAACCTAGCTGTAAAATACAAATCCTATATTCAAAATTTTCCAGATAGAGATTCTGATGTATTTCACTGTGAATACAGATTTCCAAAAATAGAGAAAAATGATGCTCGAGTACATAAAAATAAAACTTACGCAAGTGCTCTAATACATGACAAAAGTGGCTGAATTAACGGATAATCTGAATTCGAAGAGAGACAAATCAAACTCACAGCTTGGCAGAGCATTATTTGGGTCTAATGGATTGAACTTGGTGAGACCATCATTCTTGTAAAAGTTGAACTGTTCATCAATGGCGGAATGATTGTACTTATTCAAGCGCTTATTCTGAACCACTTCGTCCCACACGCAATGCGCGTATAATGATTAGAAATCGTGTATTCTGAACCCGTCGCCATAATAAGTATTCGATTATCAACATCGGATCAACAACCAGTCGTAATTTGCTGTCAAGCCATATAGAATACCTGAACCAAATTGTATTTTCATTTTCCAGCAATTATGGAAAGGGATAAAGACATTTTGATGCTTTTGTTTTACGATTTTGGTTTTATATCCCCAATGTTTCATCTCGGCAATTTTACCCCTCATCTTTGCATTTTGTTAATTACATTTTCAGTCCAATGTACCACAAGTCCAAAATCTAGAACTAAAATCTAAAGGTGCGAGATGCTCCACACGTGGTGAAAACGGACTTAAAAAGTTAAAAATGCATAGGTAAGGGGAAAAGCGCCAAGATGACATATAGGGGATAGAAACGCATAAAAAAATCGTGAAACAAAAGGGACCAAATCTATCCCAATGTTTAATCTCGGCAATTTTACCCCTCGTCTTTGCCTTTATTAATTACATTTTCAGTCCAATGTCCCACAAGTCAAAATCTAGCAGTAAAGGTACGAGATGCTCTACACGTGAGTGAAAACAGGCTTAAAAGGTTAAAAAAAAAACATGCATAGATGAGGGCAAAAGTGCCAAAATAGTGAAACAAAAGGGACCAAAAGTGACTTCATCCTTTTTCCTTTTTCAGCAATTATGAAAAATAGACAAGCACAAATAATGCAGTTTTCTGAGGATTCACCTAGAAGAAGGGAAAAGCGATGGGATAGAAATTTGGCACCTTTCCGGTTTTCCGTAAATCCTCGTATGGTAAATTTCTAACGACTATGATTTTCCATAATCCGGCGTTTCCATTATCATCAGGAGCATTTCCTTCAGCTGAGAGTGTGGCTAGAGTTTGTTCATCAACAAACATCATGAAACACGCAGTTTTCTTGGAATAATCACTAATCTGTAATGAAATTTTTGCATCAAAAGCAAATACAAAAGGGATAAAGGACCCTTCGAACCCTATGCATTTTCATTTTTACATTTTCACTCTAAAGTGTCACGTGTGCAATGAGCAGCATTGAAGATACGAAAGACACCGACCAATAAAAACTCGACATGTGGTAAAAAGTAAACTTTTCTTACCAATTTGCTGGCTGGCCTTCTCAAGAAATCGAGCTTCGAAAATGCATGATGATACAACAATAGTACATTTACGCATATAAGTCTTGTCTTTCTCGTCCACATCAAAACCATCCATAACAAAACCACAATGAATTGTCTGATTTCTTGCGTAAAAGACATCTCTCGGTCTTCAAAAGTCTGATGACCTCCAAATCTAGGCTGAAACGAACCGTGATGAAAACTTTTCTCCTCACTTTCGACATATCTTAATGAGAACTGTGTTGTATTTAGTGCCTTTTCAGGTTCAACAAAATAATTTACTGAATCCGTAAAATTCACCTCACAAGGAAGAAATTCTGGAGGACAAAAAAGACAGAACAGTTACATATAGCATGAACAAAATCAATCCAAAAAGGAAAAGAATCCCGGAAAAAACAATCCGTACTCTGCCTACGGGCCTTTTTCCTTGGTTGCCCGAGATAGAATCTCAATCAACCCTTCTGGTACCTGTACTTCCTTGGATGAATCATGTGCGGACGATTTCAGTTCTGTTTCATCTCTCACAGGTAAAAGTCCATCTTCGTTTTTCACTGCATTCAACAATCCAAGGCATCGTGTTGAGCATTCTTTCACACGAAAATGTATGGAAGTGCATTTAGCTTTTGAGCATAAAACGGTTGCATTTAAACTAATTCAAAATGACCAAACATGATAGGGAAACAGAGAAAAACACGAGAAATCCGTTGATCTCACCTTCAAAGGGCATAATGAACCTAAAAAGGGCAAGATAAACGGATATAAGCACGGCAACTGAAAGCAACCAAAACAGTAATCTTCCTTTAGAAATGTGCCTGAATCTCCTTCCTCTTCGAAGATTACGCAAATTGTTAGCACTTTGAGAAAATAACTTATGTACTCGACCACCAACTCCTCTTCTTTCAGGCAATACTTCACTTCTTTCTTTCCAAAACGCCATTATTACATACTTCCTCTATCTGAATCACGCACCAGTTCATCTACCAAAATTATAATAAAAAAGAAGAACTCCAAATGTTAGTTTTCTTCCACCTACTAGGACATTGATTTCTACAAATAAAAAACGGGGCTAAAAAAGAAGAAGGGGAAAGAACGATTAGAAATACTATGATTCTCGAGAAATCCTATGAGACAAGTAAATATACCCGGTTGGCATGTTCAGCGTCCAAATGACGCCTTGTGAGTCAGCTGGTTGACTAAATCAGATGCCATCGAAACCTCGATTCTGGGAAAATGTATTTCAATGGAAAACTTTTCTGCTTGTTATCCTACTTGTTTTTAGATTTTCCTAAAAATACACAAGCTTTGTCTCTAACAGTCTCAAGATTGACAAACACCTGCTATATGAAAATGGAAACGATAAGAGGAAAAAGCGAGCATACAACATGTCTCCGTAAGCGAACTTGCTCGAAGAATCACTTAGTACAAAAGGTGCAACATTCAAAAAAGGTACGAGTTCATAGATCATAGAAAGTAGACTCGTATCACTACTCCATGTAATCTAGCCCTCTAGCCGATTCACATTTCAAAATCTTCTTATATGACCATCAAGACAAGACATCATCAACCTCCTGATAAAAGAATTGGATTCCTAAATCCCGAGAGCAAAAGAAAATGAAATTCCTGATTTAGTTAATAATCAATAAGAACCCAATTCATCTCTATCAATCAGACTAACACAAATACAGGAAATGTACTTTTATCTACAAACATATATTAACTTTCATACTAAATTGGACCAAAGCTCAATGCACCTAACTACTCCCCAATTCAATCAGCAAACAGAAAAGGGAATGAAGAAAATCCATTTGAAACGCCATGAATTAGCAGCATCTTATATCATATGAGCTGAAAAACTAGCTAATCATACACATACAAAAAGCAAATATGAGCTGAAAATCTAGCTAATCATGCACATAGAAAAGCAAAGATACATGAACCAGATAAATCGGCATACATTCTGAGCTAAAGGAAGAGATTCTCTTACCAATTCAAACGCATCTCCTTGTAATTGATTCAAACCGTCTTCTTGTAAATATTAACAAGCCCACATCAATTTCACAACCCTTCTTGAAGAAGATGACTCAACCCACGTCAGGTGGCGGAGGCAGGAAAAATTTTCGGGATAGTGCTTGGTATATAAAGCTGTAAGGTAAAAAAAAATGTTGGTAGTGGGATTTGAACTTTACAACCTAGGATTATGGAGGCGAAAAGAGTTTGTTCTTAAACCACTAGGATATAAAGTCATTTGTTTGATAAAAAGCACACATAACATCTAATATTAACACTACTCTCTGTCTGATAATAAAAATTTGAGAGGCAGGGACCAGTATGGAGGGCTTGGGGCCAATTTGGGAGGCTTGAGACCACCTGGGTCAAGCCTTGGGTCCGCCCCTGCCCACATCCTTGAAGCCAGCAACAGAAAAACAATACCAAGAATTTTAATGTATTTACGTTAGAGAAAGTGAATAACTCATAATGTTTCCCTACATGGCGCTGAATTTCGACGCGGAAACCATGGGTGGGGAGCAGAGTTGTCGGGTAAAAGGGAAAGATCAAACCGGGCCAAAAATCCTTAGATGTAATTGATTTCGTATAATTTATGATTCAAGTCGTTTATTTTTGTCGACAACTCAATCATAATAATTAAACAAATTTCACTTACAACATTTCATCTATATTCTCTCATATAGGATAAAAGTATATTATTATAACTTCATACGATAAAAATGTATTATATGAAATGGAGTAAAAATAATTTATCGAATGAGTAATGGCATAAGCGCAATCTATCGAAGCAACGGGTGTACAACCAGTAATATCTTGTGGAAATTGATTACGGTTTTATGCCTATAATAGGGGATTTATTTATCATTATGTTGACCCATCATAATCGTGATGTGAATTCTGATTGTATTCCGTTATATCTTTGAAGTTGTGCTTTTATATGGGTGAAACAACTTTTATCCACCTTTGATTATAATGAAGAAGTTTATTGATCATTATGTTAACCAACCATAGGTGGAGATTTACGGTCGCACCATTAAATGCAACCGTTTTATGCTCAATAGCTAAATGCATGCGGGTTTTTAACTGACTATGAGTTCAAACATAATTTGTTTATAAGCGAGTCGAGTTTGAGCAAAATTTATATTCATTTATTAAACAAACTTCATGAAACAAGTTAACATTTTTAACGAACCAAGTTTGAATATATTTTTTATATCTACCTACTTATTAATTGAATGAGCATATAGGAAGCACAAGAAGCCACGTCCCTTTTCTTCACAATTTGAGAAATGCTCCACAAGTGCCACGTGTCATTTTTTTTTTTTTTTTTTTTTTTTTTTCATATTAGATACTTTATATATCAATATTATATATCAATAAAATGAAAATATAGAAGATAGAGTCAAAATCTATGCTGCACAAACACATACACTATGAGATATCTTACACTAATGACAGCGATAGATAATTATATGGTTATTTTAAAATTTAAATACACAACACGTGTTGACAAATAGCGTTATATATCAATGAATAGCACGGTTATTCCAAAAATTAAATTCACTAAAATAATATTATTTAAAATTTTAATATCCGTTAAGTTTCTTAATGGATATTAAACTTCTTGAATTCATAAACAAATATAAATATAGAGATGTCTCTTAAAATGTTAAGTTATTTCCAAAATGTTTGGGTTTAAGAGTGTCGGGGTGTGTTCGTGCCGTAATTGTGCGTGTCGACAGTGTGTTTAAAGCGTGTAATATATTTAAATTTTATATAATATTAATTAAACCATTTCGACAGCATATCGAACATTGTGTTGGCGTGTGTTGTATCGTGTCTTAAGACGAATATGACATAGTTGTGTATACATATTGTCAAAATGTTTTCCTTCTATTATTATTATTATCCAAAACAAATATCACTCCCAAAAAAAAAAAAGGACGGGAGTTGGTTTTCTTTACCTACCGGTGGTTCCCCTTTCTACTCCTTCCCATCACTCCTCTGCCCCTTCCATGGCCGAGATGTTCTGCAGGTGCTAAGATGGAAGATTTCGTGACTAGATACACGAATTACTCACGTGTATGGCTGAGGCTCATTCCCGACAGTGCTGAGGTGGAGGTGGAATCGAGTATTTTGCCAGACCTTCACAGAAGTTGGCGAGGAATGACAGATTCCTGTAGATTTGGTAAGCCCTGCTGTTTGATATGAAGAAGATTGGTAATTCGTCCTGCAGGTTGCCTTTGTTGGTTCAACTTGCGGTTCAATTTGGATAGATCTCTTCGATTATCCCTGAACTCTTTAATGGAGCCACGAGTCGTGTATAAGTACCGTCTTGGTCGCAAAATCGGCAGCAGTTCTTTCGGAGAGATCTATCATGGTTTGTACTTCAATTATTATTTTTCTTTTTGTTTTGCGTTTCTTTTGGATTTTTATTTTGGTTGATTATTGTGCTTTGGTTCGTGAACAAAAGCTTTCCTCTTTGAATTTGCAGGGACCAACATACAGACTAATGAAGAAGTGGCAATTAAGCTTGTAAGTGAGCAATAGTTTTATTTGGATTTTTTTTTTTTTGGATTGATAAGGAGGTGACTTGAAATTTAGCCATTTAGGCCTATCAAATTAGGGCATTTATGATTGATTCGGGATTTTTTTTTAGGGCATTGAGCTTTCGGTTGTTTTGCTGGCGATGTTGTTTATGGATGGAGTGTGCTAAATTATTCATTGAATTCGATTAGCATTTGAACTGTACATGTGCTGAACTATTGTGCCAGTATAAATAATAATGTCTACAGGTGGGATTGAAGGAAAGACTTAATTGCTTGATTTACATACTTATATTTTGCCATTTTAGGTTTATGGGTTGATGGAGCATGATATCTGATGTTCAAAATTGTGACTTAACACTTTTTGAAGATTGATACTGATTGACCAACACTTTTTCCAAAAAGCAAAATCTTGATATTCGATTAATTTCTGTTGCAACCGTCCTACATACGATTATCTTAGGGTATCTGTTGTCATCTTATTGGTGCTTGGAGATACTTTGAAGTGAAATTCGTGTCCTCCATGACGTGCAGCTGGTGGGGTTGGGACTGTTTGTTCCATGTACTTTAGGTGTTGAGTAAAAAATGTTAGTCTAGGTACCGCATCTGTAGACAAAGAACATATGGTGATGTATGATATAGTTGACAACATTGTAGTCACCCCCATACCCTATTTTGTATGTTATCTGTATGTGTGTGTGACTACGAATCATGTGGTTGGCTACTGCCTTGAAAGTGGGTGGAGTTTCTTTCTGTAAGAATGCTTCTTTAGTTATATTTTTATTTAGGTGGCATATAAAATTTATTTTATTGCATTAAAAGGTTTATAAGCTTTTCAAGCTTTCTCAATATGCAGGGCATTCATCTCTGGTAATTGTTGATTATTTATGAGATGAGTGGCTAACAATGCTTTATGGGTGGAAGGAAGAAAAAGCGCATACTTTTCAAGTCTTTGGCCGAGGAATTTCACTTTTACCTCTCCCTTTACTATGGATTATAGATTGGCGTTTTGTCCTTCCTTACACCATGAAACAGGATTAGCAAAGCAAGTTTCACATTTACAGGGGCAAAGATCCGATAAAGCCTCCATTTTCTTAACAAAGGTTTGTGTGAAACTGTCTATCAATTGTTGTTCAGGTAACATCTCATTCATTCGTTCTCCTTTTCTCATTGATTCGCACTGAACTGAGGACCATCCATTCACTTATTCACCAGTATAATGTAATTGCATGTTGTCATTTGGTTGATTGTTGGCACAAACATCACTTGAGTTTGAAGTTCTTATAAGTTTTTGTGGTGTATATGTGAAATTTAGCCGAAGACACCATATTGTTGGTTATCGGCTGATTCATATCAGGTATGTATAAGAAATATTTTTTATAGCGCTTTTATTTAATGTTTTTGTGGATTATATTGTTGCTGTTTTTTAAGTCGTAGAGGAGGAATGCTGGTTTTCTTTTTGCGGGATTAGCTAGCTTCTAATGTTGTGGTTTAGCATCAAATTTTAGCAGTTTCTTTGTTTGAAATTTGTTTTCGATAAAAATATGTTAATGATTCTAGAAAATATGTTTCAAAAATAGTTATAACGTTTCCTTTCTGCAATGATTCTGCAGTGTTAATGACATGTTCTTGTGATTGTCTTATTTGTATATGTAAATTGCAGTTTCAGAGATGATATGTTTCTTGTTCTGAATTCTGGGATGCCTCTTCTGCTTTGTAGGGTTACTTGGAAGCTGTTCTCCTTTCAACATAATTGGCTTGGTAAATTATATTTCTTAAGCTAGACCTATTTTAATGCTATACATTGAACTTATAACCTATTGTATTTTGTTCCATTTTTTTAGCACCAACATGGCTTATTAATAAAGGTTACTTGGCACAGGTACAATGGACATGCTCATGAAATTGGACAGTTAATTCAAGAAGAGGCATACAAATCAACTGATATTCTTCTTCCAGCACATGACCACAAGTTGCTACTGACATTGTTCCAATCAAGGATGTTTCAACATCGATGGAAACGGTATGTGGCACATGTGTTTCTGCACTTATTTGGAGTTTAAAATGGAAAATCTAAACTGTTGGTTCATATTCTCTCTACAGATTAAGACTGCTTGGTGCAGCAACCATTCATCTAATACCAGCACAAGACAAGCTCTGGTATGTTGTTTATGACAAATGCAAGAAAACAGTCAATGTTCCAGTAGGCTGGAATGTCCCCTGTATCTATTGCGGCCAAGAAATGGATGTTGAACCACGGTAACTTATAAAGCAAATTGTTTGTGCAATAATCATAAACAAGAAAGTAAAGAAAATTTGTTAATATTGTTGCACTTACACTTTCCGCAGGTGTCATCTAAATGTTTTCTTAAATGATGAATCTGGCACACTCTCTGCCACGCTTTTTTCATTAACTGCAGAAGATCTTGTAAGTTTACTGCTACTAAGCTTATGGAGGCTAATGAGAAGGTACTTAAAGTTTGAAAGAAATGTTTTTTTTATTTATAGATGCACTTAAATATGATATAGAATTGAAAAGAGCCCTAGACCTTTTCTATTTGTACATGCAGAATGAAAAACCTCTTAATTTTTTTGCTTGATTAGTTGAGAAATGTTTTCCGGTCAAAAATGGAGATGAGAAATGGTGCTGATTAGTTAATAAATCTTAGCATGATATTAGCTATATCATTCTTCAGGAGGTACTTTCAATTTATATTACTAACACGTGTACTTAGTTATGATGTAGAGCTCAAACAAACCCTGAAATTTGGTTTCCCGTGAATGAAAAACAAAAGAAACCTAAAAGTTTTCCTTTCATTCATCAAGAAATACTTGTCAAACAAAAAATGAAAATGAAAAAGATCACAAACAAGGAATTTTAGGTGGTAAGGTATTTAAAGTTTTCATGACATTTTTCCCACACTATGTTTTAACATTCTTTAATGTGTTCTCCTGGTTATTTTTAAGTACAGTGTATATATTTTTGTTCAGTGTTTATTTTCCCCATCTATGAAGAGTGTTGTGTTTGCTTTTGCCATTGATTGTATGTATGGTCATGATCTTTAATTAAAACCTCAGAAACTTCCACCTCCTTCCCTGAGACTGTTACAACAAATGCTGGAACTGAAAGTCCATTCAAAAGCTTAAGAACAAAGACAGTCAGGAACATATTGAACACTGAAAGCTGATGCTTGTTTTGAAGCCATGCCTAGAAAGTAGAAACCCATATCTTATCTGGTTAAGGTTTAGTTGTTATAATGCCTTAAAATATTTACATATTATCACCATTAATTGTGCATCCATTGACAGTTAATGGTTTTGGATAATATGTAAATTTCCTGTTTTATGAAGTAAAAAAGTATCGGTGATTGTTTTGCTTAAGTTTTTGCATCAATGACTGTTACCGATGATGTACTATTTTGTTGGGTTTGTAACTTATTATGGGCACCATCATCTTTTTAATAAACGCATAACTTTTTATTGTAATATTTGTGTTTTTCCCGTATGTATGCCTTAGTCTTGTATGCTTTCTGCATTCATTCAATATTGTCAAACAGATTTCATGTATGTAATATTTACATACTCAAAGACTCAATATTAATTGTACATGCACTTGAAAATAATATGTAACTCAGATTCCTTGGAACGGGCATGCCGTGCCTTGCACGGCATACCATACTACTAGTTTGTTTATTAAACGAACGAACAAGAACAAGAACAAGCTCGTGACCTTAACAAATAGAGCATGAACAAATGATACTCGGTTCGGCTCGGCTTGGCTCATTAACAGCACTACTCCTGCCACCACACCCTATGCCCCCGAGAGATTTTATAATGCAACAGTTATAGAAATGTTGTATCAAATGATATACATTACAGTCTATCATTTTTACTATCACGTAATACATTTTTATCGTATGTGAAATGTTAGAAATAAATTGTTGTAATATATATCATTTGATACAATATTCATACAACGATTGTATTCTAAAAATTCCCCAAACCCCTGTGGATGAGATCACCTGTCCAATTTGTCTGTCTAATTTCGGTGTCTAAATAAAAACACGACGTTTTTATTTAAACACCGAAATTAAACAGATAAATTGGACAGATGGCGTTTTTATTTAAACACCGAAATTAAACAGATAAATTGGACAGATGATCTCATTCCGATGTTTTTATTTAGACACCGAAATTAAACAGACAAATTGGATAGGTGATCTCATCCCAAACCCCAACACCAACAATCCACCAAACCAAAATTTCCAGGCAATCAAGAATACAATTACCAATTCTCAAAAAAAAAAAAAACAAAACAAAACAAAAAAAAAAAATACAATTACCAACACTCATCACAATGATTTTCAAACTAATTGTATACAAGATACATACATTAATGTGCCCTTAAACCTTAAAGGCTTCCCATTTTTTTTTTCCCCTCTGGTTATCTGTTCCTTCCCTTCTACTTTCTGTGTACAAAATTTGGAATGATGTGGATCAAAGCTGCAGTCTTGGGAGGTAACATCCTCTTCCTTTTGTTATTTGTTTCTGCTTGCATTGATTTATTCAAAGTTTAGGTGTTTTGGTGTGCACTTTACTAGCGGTGGGGATATGTCAAATATGGTTCTTTTTTTGGGTGGTCGAGTTTCTCAAGTTAACTATATGTGGCATGCATCGTTGGCCTAAAGCTTCCGGTTGGTGTCTCAGCCATTCAATCATGGATAGTAAAGTTACTATCTTTGTGTCTATTACATTACCTGTTTGATTTGATTTGATCCTATGTAAAAGAAGGATAGGCAGCAACTAGTGTTTTTCCGTGAGGATAAAGTTGTTATCTTTGGTGTCTTAGACTGTTTGATTTGATCCTCGACCTTATTTTCAAGTAAAAGAAAGAAATGAAGTAGCAGGTACTGTTTTCCTTCCATGAAATCCGAACAGCCCGAGAGCAAAAGAAAATGAAATTCCTGATTTAGTTAATAATCAATAAGAACCCAACTCATTTCTATCAATCAGCCTAACACAAATACAGGGAAATGTACTTTTATCTACAAACATATATCAACATTCATACTAAATTGAACCAAAGCTCAATGCACCTAACTACTCCCCAATTCAATAAGCAAACAGAAAAGGGAATGAAGAAAATCCATTTCGAAACGCCATGAATTAGCAGCATCTTATATCATATGAGCTGAAAAAACTAGCTAATCATACACATACAAAAAGCAAAATTCTGAAAAACTAGCTAATCTTACACATAGAAAAAGCAAAGATACATGAACCAGATAAATCGGCATACATTCTGAGCTAAAGGGCTCTTACCAATTCAAACGCATCTCCTTGTCGTTGATTAAACACCGTCTTCTTGTAAATATTAACAAGCCCACATCAATTTCACAACCCTTCTTGAAGAAGATGACTCAACCCACATCCTTGATGCCAGCAAAACAAAGAACATACCAAGAATTTTCGTGTATTTACGTTAGAGAAAGTGAATAACTCATAATGTTTCCCTACATGGTGCTGAATTTAGACGGGGAAACCATGGTTGTGGGGAGCAGAGTTGTCGGGTAAAAGGGAAAGATCAAATCGGGCCAATAGATGTCTTATTTTTCAACTTTCACAAATGAAACCAATTAATGTTTCTTGTATACACATTATTTCACTTATATAAAAATGTTGTTATTATTATTATTATTATTATGTAATCATATACTACATCCGTCCCAAAATTTAAATCCTTTAAACATTTTGAGTTTGTCCGAAAATGTAAGTCCATCTCACACTCCAATATTTGATTGATTATAAATTGATATTGATTGATTTTATGTAAATTATGATTCAAATCATTTATTTTTATAGACAACTCAATCTAAATACTACTTATGTCCTATATTATAAATCATTCTACCTATATAAATTTGTCCTATAGTATAATTAATTCTACGTTACCAATACAATATTTATTGTTCATTTTTTCATCTTACTCCTAAGTAATTATTAATCTAGCAACTTTTCATTATTTAACAACTACCGTATTATGATACTCAATGGGCATTTTAGACATTTAACCTTCAAATTTATGACATTCAGTCACTTTCTTAATCTATGTGAAAACACCTAAAATTAATTATAATACGGGACGGAGGTAGTAGATAAATTTTATTTATATCAAATGACATACATTATAATTTTTCATTTCTAATCTTTCATGTACGATGATAAAAGTGCATAACGTGAAAGAGAGTAAAAATATTTATTGGATGCCACTTATTACAACATTCGTAACGGTTGCATCATAAAATTATTCAGATAAATAAATAGACACAAACACATTCTTCAACCTATCGAAAATGAGTAATAATATAGGCATAACTTGTCAAACATAACCGGTAGGAAATAAATAGACACAAACACATTCTTCAACCTATCGAAAATGAGTAATAATATAGGCATAACTTGTCAAACATAACCGGTAGTAAGTGTTCGCGATTCGATTGATGCGGTTAATGGCGAATCAAACCGAACGAAAATTTCGTTAATAAATATCGAAACGAAACCGAACCGTTTGCTTTAGGGAACCGAACCGAAATATATATGGTTCGGTTCGGTTCGGTTCGGTTAACCGAAAACCGAATACATTTTAACAATTCTATTTAGTTCTAAACGGTTCGGTTTTTTATTCGGTTTTTTCATTCGGTAATAAACGGTTCGGATAACGGTTCGGTTATAAGCTATTTTTATAAAAAAACTTGTAATATTTTGGTTACAAAAACACTAATTACATGTTGATACAAACGGTTCGGTTAACGGTTTTTTGTTTGATACGGTTTCGGTTCGGTTAATTATTTGGTTTTTAATTCGGTTCGGTTAATTGTTCGGTTTTAATTTGTTCGGTTTTTGGTTTATAGCGTTAAATCAGAATCGAATCAAATTTTCGGTTTATATTATTAATCAAACCGAAGGCAAAACAGTATTAACCGAACCGAACCGAACCGAATGACCTCAGATCGGTTCGGTTTTCGGATAAACCGTATCCGTGAACACCCCTAATAACCGATTAACCGGTGTCACAACTTTTATCAACACGTTTGATTATGATGGATACTGATTGATTATTATGCTAACACATCATAATCAATTGTGTAAATTACGGCTTTATCAGCCGATGTGTACCACCTCCGGCCACCACACCCTTATACCCCGGGAAATACTTATGTGGAGTATTCACACATACCATGTGATTCAATATAAACCATACAATTTCATTCTGTAATTAAACAGTATGGTTGTGATCGGTTCACATGTCATCTTACCTAAAAATTCCTCCCCTCCCCACACGAGTATTTAGCCTATGCCCCTATTCCCCACTTCTACAGCCACAATCCACCAAACCAAAATTTCCAGGCAAACAAGAATACAATTACCAACACTAAGCATCAAGATTCTAATTGTAGTACAAGATACATTAATGTGGTGCCCTTAAACCTTAAATGCTCCCCCTTCTACTTTCTGTGTCCAAAATTTGGAATGATGTGGATCAAAGCTGCAGTCTTGGGAGGTAACATCCTCTTCCTTTTGTTATTTGTTTCTGCTTGCATTGATTTATTCAAAGTTTAGGTGTTTTGGTGTGCACTTTACTAGCGGTGGGGATATGTCAAATATGGTTCTGTTTTTGGGTGGTCGAGTTTCTCAAGTTAAGTATATGTGGGTTTGATTAGGCATGCATCGGTGGCCTAAAGCTTCCTGTTGGTGTCTCAGCCATTCAATCATGGATAGTAAAGTTACTATCTTTGTGTCTATTGACTCTTTAAAATTTGTTAGCTATTACTGTATACATTACCTGTTTGATTTGATTTGATCCTATGTAAAAGAAGGATAGGCACTAGTGTTTTTCCATGAGGATAAAGTTGTTATCTTTGGTGTCTTAGACTGTTTGATTTGATCCTCGACCTTATTTTCAAGTAAAAGAAAGAAATGAAGTAGCAGGTACTGTTTTCCTTCCATGATGAGAGGAAGAGAAGTGCATTGAGTTATGTTTATTTATTGTTTTAATAAAATACACAACGTTTTCAGGCTCGGGAATCATATTTTCCAATTTGGCGGTATGGACCATGGCAGGGTTGGGAATAAAAATAGCTTTTCATTCTTCTCGTGAATGGATCAATAGTGTTGTCACACGAGAAGAAAATGACACTGAAACTGACCGATTACCTGATGAAGAAAAGGGTAATGAGACTGACCGATTACCAGATGAAGGAAAGGGCAATGGGATTGACCGATTACCTGATGATATTCTAGGTGATATTGTTTCACGGTTAAGAATCATTGAAGCATCACGAACAAGCATTTTGTCAAGGAGGTGGAGGAATGTTTGGACCACAAAGTCTCATTTTATTTTCACCTGCGGTCCCCCATTCGACATTGGAGAAAAGTATCACGCTCAAGTTGCTAATAATGGTGATAAGCAAGGATTTTTTAAAGCTGTGGATCAATGCCTACAGCTTTACTCTGATTGTGGTCGGAAATGTAAGCTGACAAGGTTTTCCTTGTACTGTTGCTTTTTGAATGGTCATACTTGTCATCTCGTACGTTGGATGCAAACTCTTGCTATGCTTGATGTTGAACGGCTTGATTTTGGTAATTTTTGTCAGACAAGCAAGGGTGTGAAAGAGTATACCTTCTCTTTTAAGCTTATTGATGGATTATCGAGGTTAAAGCATTTAATTTTACTGAACTGCAATGTGGAAACCAGTTTTGTCGGTCAGTTTAATTCACTTACGAGAATAGATCTGTTCCGCTTGATATTGCTTAGTCACCACCGGTTGTCTGACATTTTAATGTCCTGTCCTAACCTTACATATCTAGCTTTGAAATATTGTGATCTGCCTCTGAATCTAAGAATCTCTGGGCCGGATCTCAAGTTGAAGTATCTTAATTTAGCTTTTTGCTTTAATGTGGAAAAAATTGAGGTCTCAGATATCAATGTTAAGGCCGTCGTGATCTATATGAGTAGCCAAGTAGAAATTTGGTTGTCTTCCCTTCCAAAGATTGAAGATTTGTATCTTAATTCTCCTGGGATGAATTATTGTTTCGGGGATGTTACACTTACAAGGGACCTGCCTGAGTTACACCACTTAATAATCAATACACCGTACCAGGTACGTACCATAATTATCTTTATTTGTCATGTCTGTATATATACATACATACATACATACATACATACATACATACTTGTTATTGATTTCTCACAATTTATTGATATTGATATATGCTCGTTTTGCCCCGCCCCGGCTGCGTACTCACATATATATACACGCAAAGATCCTGCGGTTGCCTCCAACATTTCGAGCGTTTCGCAACGTTAGGATATTATGTCTTTTGACATGTGGTAATCCTTTCCCAGAAGGTTGGGAGAAGGTGGATCTATGGAATTTTGCTCCAGTTTTGGTTTCATGTCCGTTTTTGGAGGGCTTTTATCTTGCGGTAAGTCATGCTCTCTCCTTTCCTTCCTTCTGTATGCATTGCACGCACACACACACACATTGTATGATCGCTCTACGTACGTACGTCGTCTGGGAACTATATTTACTGCAAAATCTATATTGACTTGTTATTTTATACATGGAATGTTTCATGTGCTTAAAATTACGCAGATAGGGGGTCCTGTTTGTAAAGAAGAAAGAAGGAACGCAGTGGAGTGGCCTGTTGTGCGGCATAAACACCTTCTGTTCATGGAGTTGTCGGGATTCACCAATACGCAAAACGAGCTTGAATTTGCCAGATTCATATTAACAAGTGCTCCAGTTTTGCAATCGTTTATGCTTCGGGTATGCCTTAGAAGATCTGATTATGATAAAGGTGGTGTTCATATTGATGAAGATGAGAAAGATTCGAAACAGATTGACCCTCGAGTGGCTAAAGCGGTATGCGCAGACTTACAAAGGCATGCTCTCTCCTTTCTTGCACAAGTGAAGTTGCTCTGATTTATTCGTATATCTTTGATGTTTACGCCTCCTACTGTTACAATACCTGTTTTTGTCTACTTTCTATTTAAATTAGATGTTAAAATACCGGTTTTGTAGTGTTAAAATACCGGTTTTGTAGTGTTAAAATACCGGTTTTTGTCTACTTTCATATCCAGGTGAGGGTCCTTGCAATATTTCTCTGTTGTAGAATTTGTTGTGATTGGGTTAAAAGATCAAAACAACATCGTTTTGATCTTAAAAAAAAAAAAAAAAAACTCAATAAATGATCCAATTTTAATAGTTTTGGACCAAAATGCTCATAGACTAATTAGAATAGTGTAAAGCTTTAGAATAAGGAATAGGGGTAAACCAAGAAAAAGAGCATTAATTATTGCATTGAAATGTGAGAATAACTTATACTATGAGACGAATGAAATATGCTAGAACGACTTATAAATTATAATATAGGACTGGGGTAGTATAATATATAAGGAAAATTAGGGATAAGGACATAAATCTGGAATATTTTTAAAATATGAGAACTACTATATATTTTTATAGGAAGAAGGACAACTACATAATTTTTATAGCGAGAATGACAAAAAGTGAATTCGAAAATCGGTGAATCTAAAAGTGAATCCCGAAATCGGTGAATTTGGCGTTAATTTCGACGGTAATTAGAAAATTAGTAATTTGACAATGAATTTTGAAAATTAGTGAATTTCGATGTTGAATTTCAAGAGATGAATTTGAGCAGTGAATTTGAAACAAGTGAATTTCGACAAGTGAATAAATAGTTTTATTCTTTATCAAAAGTTTCAAAAACTCGTAAGCCTCTACTCAATTGATTAAATATTTACATTCTTCTCCTCATTCACTAATATATATATATATATATATATATATATATATGAACAAATTAAGACAACATTAAACGCTTACAAAAAAATATCATGGATTTGTACTTATAACAATAAGTTTAAGACAACAAAAATTCGTTCACTTTCACATAAAAGAGCAAACCAACAAGTGGTAAAAGAAAAAAAGATAGAACAAAAATAACACAATGTTACAACTGCAGGTCACACTTCATTACTGCATGAACCGCAATCAAACCGCGTTTACTACAAATACGAACGACGACCCCCTCCCCACCTCCCCGAAGGGCTTGCAATAAACCAGTTTCTACTTATTCTTGAAGACGAAGGCTTCTTCTTTATCGTGTAGATGTCAAGTTCTTGTCTCCTACAACCCAGTATTGTTTTACGGCAACCAAGATTTTCTCAGGAACAAGCGGGCCATCTTCGTGATCTGTCAACTTGAAGTTCCATCTCAATCCTGCAACTATACGCGATACCTTGTTAAGGACATCGACCTCGTCCCGGATCAAGACCGCGCCTTCTGGCCTTAATATACGGTCCATCTCTAAGAGTATGTCTTCAAAATCACACCTGTATTGAACACGAACCATGTTAGACGTTTTATGTTTACATCCGGAAATTCTACTGTAGAGTGTCCTCAATAAGAAGGAAATCCGTTATCATCCAATGAAAAAAACGACACGTGGTATCAGAAAAAAGGGTACTTACTTGTCCTTGTATAGAGTGAAGAGGCCATTAGCATGAATAAGGTCATATGTCCTTGGGTATGTAGAGAAAGCCTCACACCTGAATTATAACAAATGGGATAATGACACGTTTAGTCCCCTATTTTCTTTCTAATGACATTTTCACCCCTAGCTATACCTATTTGTTACACTTACACTAAATGAAAGCTCAACCGTACTACGTGTGTGCCATGTGTCACTATATATTGGTTGCAAAATAATAATAAAACATGAAAAGGGATAATCACTTTTGGTCCCTATATTTTCTTATTGTCACAAAACAAGCCCTTATCTTTCTCATAATGAGAGTTCACCCCTAACTATACATATTTGTTACACCTTCACGACACTTAACGGAACCGATTGGGCCAAATGTTGGTCATCGGGTCGGATAAGTGTCTAAAAGCGTAATAAAATGCATAGATAAGGATGTAAACTGCCATTACGAAAGATCAGGACTAGTTTGGGACAACGAGAAGATAAAAGGACCAAAAATATAATTATCTTTCTTATTTTACAGTATCTACTACAAGGACAGAAGGTATTACCAATCGTGGTAAATCCCGATTAATCCGCGTTCATAAACGACACCCAAAGTAGTCTTCTCAGCAATGGTGGGAACAACATTCATAACCCAGAACTTAGGAGAATGAAGAGCAGCTGCAAACCTCCCAATCCAGCATTCATATCCATGATATTACGATACCGTCCCGAATCTAAAAGCTTATTGATTTTCTTGTAATAATTCACATGAACCTTCCATTTTTGCTGTCCTGTAAATACGATTCAACAGAAACTCCGGGGAACAGATCCGCCAGAGATTCTGGGCGGCGTAGAAGTAAAAGCCGTTCGGGAATGGTTTGGGAATTTTATCGTTTCGGTGCTTGAAGATGGTGTTATGCATGGCTCCATTTTCTTGTACCTGAAGATATAATGTGAACAAAAATGCCAGACTTAAGCATCAAAAGAGTATGAAGAAGTTAGGTTAAAAGACACTAGAAGCCTCTAAACTTTCATGATCATTACATTTTGGCCTCTAAACTACTTTTTTTTAACAAACCGGCCCCTAATCAATGTTTCTGTACCAAATTGGCCCGTCAACAAATATTTTTTTTAACATATTGGCCCCTAATCAGTTGAAAATGATCAATTTGGCCCCCACCATATGAAAATAAACTCATTTTCATCACACCACGACATACCTCTCGTTTCCGAGAGTTCAACGCAACAAACAACGTAAAAAACGGAATTCAAAACCATCCACAATTTTGCAGTTGAAATTGATCTCGTGTCGCGGTCAAAGTTGACCACAGGGCGAGGGTTTTGAAATCCGTTTTTATGCCGTTTGTTGCGTTAGAACTCTTGAAAATAATAGCAACGCATTGGTTTGATCAGAATTGAGCATTCAATACCGAAATGGTAAATACGTACCAATCACGGGCCAATTTAGGGGTCAGTTAGTTAAAAAGAAAAGATTAAGGGCTAAAATGTTATGATCATAATAGTTTGGAGATCAACTATTTGACATTCAATGTCTATTGGAGCAACATTTTAAGACATTTTATGAGCAAGAAAATGTACCAAACATCATCCGGATCAGCAGCTTCACAAAGGGTTGCACCAGAATTTTCTTGTTCAGAACGACAAGCATCTGTATCGAGTCTTTTCTGCCAAATTGCAGTTTCAGCTTTCTCAGATACCTTCTCCCAGCAGAGTTGTTTTGCAATCTCTTCAATCTTATCCTGTTCTTCTTTAAGGTCCTCTTTCGTGCGTTGCCATGCCTTATAAAATGTCTTCCAGTTAATTGGTGGGCCCGAAAGAATCCAGTATCCACCGGGTCGTAGAACACGATCCACTTCTTTCAAATACATTCCATCTACACAAGGGGAAGAAATGGGGTTGAGGGATCAAGTTAGATGTGTAAACGAGTCGAATCGAATCTAGTAATATTCTAAACGAGCCAAGTGATGAAAATATAAGCCTAACAACATATAAGAGGAGGATGTTCGAGTGGAATCAAGTTCGAGTTAATTTAAGCCGAATCAAATCAAATTCTAACTTGAACCGATCTCAAGCTACTCACGAGTAGCCCAACTCGCTACGACAAGGGCAATATATTTATTCAGCTAGTAACAAAAAAAGGCTATCTGAGATTGTTTTCTTACCATTTGCACCCCATGGTATAAGGCAACGAGAACAATGCGCCATATCAAAGGATCGAGACGAATAGGGCATTTTTATCGTTCCAAGAACACCAATAACAGCAGGCACACCTCTTTCAAGAGCAAATTGAACTTGTGCTTCATGTGAATCACGTGGCGCAAATGACATTGCTATAACATTTCTTTTCCAAAGATATGCTCCCCAACTTGCAACCTATCACAGAAAAGATCATAAGAAACGCCAGCGAATACGTAATACGTGGTCCTTATAGTGTTATTGTGTCAAGCTAGATCCTTATTTTTAGTATTTACGCATATGCCCTCCGTATTGTACGCGTATCCCGTATCCACATATCTATAACCATGAAACCTAGTCATGTTGGATACGTAATGGATACGGGACATGCTTTCAAACAGAAGTATCTGTGCATCATAACTGAAAACTTCAAAAAAAGACAAACATACCCCACAACCAGTGTCGAGTGCGGTTCTCACGATCCCATTATCGATTGGAATCACAGAAGCAAGTTGATCAATATACTTATCAGCACCTTGAGGAAACTGTGTTCCACCACCTGGAAACCTAAACACATTACCCTCATACTGTATCCAATTCTGAATAGCTTTTTCCACAGTCAAGCTTTTATACGGCGCATTCGCGTACGGAACATAATCTCGGCTCTTTGGCCATGGAAACGGTGTTACATAGCCTTTTGGAGCTGGAATCAAACAATGCAGCTTCTCCTCTTCAGGAGGGCAATGCCTTTCACGGTAATTCATGTTCTCCCTTGGGAACTTCATTGCACGATTCTGATCTTGGCACGGTGTGGAATCGGTGTATTGAGCATCACACGGCTCGAACGTTTTGATTTTCGAGTCTGATGAATCGATCATGGAGTCACCGCTGTTGTGATGCGTATCGAAAGTTAGTCGTGGAAGAACGTCACAAGCAGCACCACTGTTGGTTATAGCTAATGCTATACTATCACCTTTGCCAAAACCACTTCTGTGCCATGCTCCAAGTAGATAAAAGAAACAACAAAGACCTGCTACTATGAAAATCGAGACCGAATTTCGGGTCCTACTATCATGGCGTTTAGCTTATTTGCCATGGTGTGCCCTACAATATTCATGAACAAAAACTAGATTCAGAGGTGCTCGTAGGACTATGAAATAGAGATCTGACTATATTGGTGCCTGATTATGCAAACAAAATATGCAGACTGTGTTTGAGGGAATGTATATGTATAGACATATATACAATACATGTGCATTAGTGCATACATAGGCGTTTTTAGTGGCACCACAGAAGCAATCAACCGACTAAAGTCGATTCTCACATCTATATTCGAAATCCACCTCGTCTATCGTCACAATCGACTGACGGATAGTCATGTAACCTCTAGAAAGTTGACTATCAGCTCTAAAATGGACTTTTACCAGGTTGAAAGTGACAATGGACTAAAAAAAAGTCAATTTTAGCTCTAGAATCGACTTTCACTCGATTGATTGTACCAATCAACTTCCGAAAAGTTGATACTTAGCTCTGGAATCAACTTTCACCAGGTCGACTGTGCAGAAAGTCAATTCTTCTAGAATCTGACTTTCACCTAATCACAATCGACGAGCAGAAAGTAGATCCTCAATTGTACAAACAACTGGCCAAAAGTAAATCCTCGATTAGAATTGATGTGGTTCCACTAAAGACCACCTGCATACATACATACATACCAAAAAAGCACCAGAAATGTCCTTAAATGCACAGATTTACATATAATTCAACAAACAAAAGCACAGCACTTATTCATCATCATCATCATCATCATCATCATAATAATTTGACATGAGATTCACACATACATATACATACATACCTCTCAGAGACAAAAAAGCAAACACTACACAGACTTCACCAGCAATACCCTCATAAACACAGATTTACATCTCATTCAACAAACAATAGCTCAGCAACAATGTTTCACCATAATTTAAAACATGGGATTCACACAATAATTTATGATTAGTCAAAACAAAATGCTCTTAAAGGTAACAAACCAGTAGCAAAAAACTAATCTTTCAAACCGAAAACTACCAAAATGAAACAAACAACCCAATTTTGGGAAAAAAACCATTAAATTGCCAAAAAAAAGGGATCTTAAATCAACCAAATGGAGCATAAAAAAATCATACCAATCACATCAAGATCTAAGCTTTTTTCCCAACGATCCAAAGCCTTTAACACTCCACAAAGCCCAAAATCATTTGAATACTACCTTCACTGCTAGCAAAAGCTCAACAAATCTTCGATCTTGCCTCCGAAATGATAGAACAAATGATTTAAGATGTAGAAATGAGTGGCTTTTTTTTATTTATACTTATAATAATGATGAATGTGTTAATAGATCAAGAAAACATGCCCACACTGATACGCGCTAAAGTGAAATTTATACGACAAAGTGGAATATCGATGCGCTTTTATGAATTGTTTTTTGTGTTTTCCTGAATTTAAAGACCAACTACTTATTTAACGCGTTATAAATATTTTTTTTCAAGATTGTTTTTCGTCGGCTAGAAATACATACTGCCAATCATGTGGCGCGTGGAGACAAAGCACTTACGTGGCATAAGTGGATGGGGTTTAGTCTATGGAGTGGAGTGTAGGAGATAATGACCCACCTAACATTATTCAATTGTCGGACTCCGCATGATAAGGAAAGACATCATTTAATACTAATCATCATGTTAAGATAAAAACATTTATTTATCGAGTCAAGTGATATTTGAACTCGGATTTAATTCGGTTTGAGCTCGTTCGATCAGAGAAAAACGTGCTTGATTGAGATTGTTTTGACTTGTAACGCCACTGCACTCGATAAGACTAAACGAAGTCATAAATGATTGATCAACCTTATTTGAATGAGCATAAAGGACCCGGTCATCACAGGCCGTCGCTTGCTTGTTTGGTGCAAAAGGTGACTTTCGAGTTGACAAGATATTGAACATTCTATTACTTTACAGATGTAGGACTTTACAATCTCCCTCTCTTATAAGGAACTGGCGTCATCGTCAGGACTTGACCCAGTTTCGTCCCTACCAGAGAGTCTAGAAGTGGTCCCCACTGTCTCTCACGGTGTGAAATAGGTCTGTCTGATAATTGGATTTTATATGATTCAGAACGCCCTGCACTGCGTGGCTGGTTTCGATTCTACCAGGAGTCTAAAAGTGCCCCCACCGTCTTTCGCGGTGTGAAAATAAGTTCGTCTCTCGCGGTGTGAAAATAAGCTCGTCTGATAGACGGCTTTGATACCATTTTGTAATTTCACACATTGGGCCTGATAGCGCTAATTGAGTCATAATCATATTCATGGGGTTTTATAGTCATTCTGAGGTTAAAGTTAAAGTATTAACCAAACTCCTTAATTTATGTGTTTTTGATAAGTAAGTCTGTTAAATATGAACGGATGAAGTAATATTCATGTTCGATAAAACTCGTAAACATTTCGAGTTAAGTTTTAACGTGCTCAAATACGGCTCGTTAACCTTGATTAACTGGTCGAGTTCAACTCAAGTTCGATAAAATCATATTTGAGTCGGTAGTTAGCTAGCCGAGCGTCGATATATCAGCTCATGAGCGCTCGACACATTTACACCACTCGATAAATTTGGCTACTTTTAATATTAACACATTCATCATATCGTCGAACAGCTCCTGCGTCCCCCTTTGATTTCAAATACAAATTCGCTCTCCATTTTCTACAGTTGAGACATAAAAAACGAAAAAGTTAAAGTTTGAGTATCAAGAGATAGTTAGTTTAAGTTTCATTATATATTTGAGTTTACTTGTGGTTAATTATAATAAGTCATATATATTGATTGACGTGTAATCCAATGAATAATCAATGGTCTTTGAATAACTTAGTACACACCTTAAATGTAAATCATAACATGCATCATCACTATACGATAATTTGTTTGATGTATGATTTTTTTTTTTTTTTTGAACAGCATGAATTTTAGAATGATAAAAATGCATAGTAAAAAAAATATATGTATCATTGTCGTTTCAACTTCAACATTTAAGCAAATGATGAAAGATGATGTTTACAAGTTATAAAATAAAATTCAAACACTTGCGTGGATGATATGGATGGAAGTTTTCACACCGACAAATGGAAAGGAACAATTCAATATATGTTTTATATTATTTTCATTTCCCCCCACCATCTTATTATAAATTTATTTATAACTACTAGTAGTACTATTTAATATTTAATAATTAATGTAACAACCAACGCCATTCCCCATCCCCACCTCACCCCACACCCATACCATTCCCTCAAAGTCTTGAATATATATATATTCACACGAAAACAAGCAACCTTTGACATATGTGTATTTTGGTCATGTGTTTACAACCACTTATACTTGTGCAAATCGTTTATTTATGTAGAAAGTCTTTATTCACACCACCGACATAATCTATTTGTTATCGTACATACATATGCTAATGCATCACAATATTTTCAAAAAATCGACCTATGATAGTCGAATGTTATATGCAACTTTCGACTTTCATATAATCAATTATACTGTGGTATAAATTGAGTCGTTGTGATGTAAATAAATGATCATCTGACTTAACCAAGCTACACGGTCGGTGGAAGATAAATGCTTAGTTTTCCAACTTTGCATATAAAAATGGAAGAGGAGTAAATAAAATGTCCTTTTTTCCCTCTAAATAAAATATTTGTTAACTAAAATATCCATTTTTACTATCTCACGGAGTCTTTATTGTCGGTGAAATGCATAGAATGTCATGAATATTTGAATAAATATTTTGTAAAAACAGTTAAATCCTAATCAGTGAGGCCTCACTTCCGATCCCATAGGAATGCGAGGAGAGAGGTTAATCATGGGACCTGCAATTTCGAGGATGAGGCCAGATTAGATATCTTCTATCGAAAAGGCCCTACTTTACGGGACTCGAACCCCCACCTCCGGCTTTAGATATAGCAAGACACTACACCACCTCACCCGCTCACCACTAGGTCATATCCAGGGGATTGAATATATATTTTGTATATCATATATTATGTGGTGTATATAGATTGTAGAATTTAGAGATTATTTACTTTTAGGATGAAATGAAATTCTGTGGTATGTAATAGAGCACACCGATTTTCTTTTTAAACGGAAATGAAATATTACACACGCACGTACATTTTTCGTCCACTCGAATCTGAAACTTCCGGATTTAGGATATTAGTGATATATAACCACTAGGTCAATACATTGTTGGTAATAGAAAAAACACTGATTTATATGGTTGTATTACATACTAGGAAGACTGACATTCGTGCTCCGCACAATTGGTGTCCGGATCTGTTGTTCAACGTACGATTCAATGTATTTATTTTGTACTTGGTGTGAAGAACCCTGCATGTACGTCTAACTAGATTCTTTGACATCAGCCACTGCCGGGCACACTGTTGCAGTTCGAAAACTTTTCAATCTGCCATCCAGGTTGCGAATATACAGCCTTCCCGAAATGCAATCTTAGACCGACGTTTTTTTTCTTTCCAAATTCGTCATTGTCATTGCCCTATAAATTTATGACAAGAGCGTTAACATAAAGAAGTGAAGTGGTGTCATGACAGAAGCAGGCCTGAGGTACAAGAGAAATATAAAGATAGGTATAACAGATCAAATTAAAGGACAATAAAGAGCAATGTGGGCTGGAGACCACACTAAATTTGGTTATTCAAGCCATACAAACTTAATAGGTAATTAAGCACCTATATAATACGGCGTTATTTCTTATTTTTTGAGGGTCAGCTGTCTGTATATATATAGTCCTTTCATATGTAGAAAGGAAGTACCGGCTACACTGTATATATGCAAATCGGAAAGTTTTCCAATTGCTGCCATCTAGGTTATCAGATATATTAAGAAACATCATATAGAGCAAGAAAAATATCAAATAATTGTTTTCTTTATCCACAATCTAGATCATCTGAGTGATATCTACTATAGTGTTGTATTAATTCAGTTGGATTCTCAGCATCCATCAGCTAAGTATAACCATTATAGAGCCTGCAGAGAGTTCATACCAGATTCAAAATTATTTAGTCTAAACTGATGGCACCTTAAATAACGAAATTACCCCACTCACAGACTCTAAAATATGACGTTCTAGAAACCCAACCTTTTAAATATACACCAAATTAAAATTCTTTTCCTTGACTCTAAAATTATGGTGCTAAAGTTAGAAAATGTTCATGTTGCTAATGGAGTTAATTAAAGATGTACCATTTCGCTCAACTCATATAGCAAATGGATTTTTCTAACGCTCGGTCATGAATTTTAGAGTTGCATGATTATTTTTTTAAACCACTGGTCACAATCTGATTATTTAATCCCTAAGGACTATAACGAAATATTGCAAGTCCTTACTTTTCATAAATATACAATCTGCATCTCTGTTGATCAATATCTTAGGATATCAGTAAATGTTGAATAATAACATCTTTTCTTACTAGAGAAACGAATAATCTGTTGGAGAAAAAGCCCTTTTTAAAGGGTTGAACAGTCAACTTTAGCGCGATTTACGGATAGACTCCGATGTATGTCATCGAGAGTTAATGATATCATTAAATACTCCATACGGAGTAGTTGATGATGGGCTTTTGAATCACTCGATTCGGATATCGGGTGAATGAGAAATTAATGCCTAAAGTTGGTTGAAAATGTATTGGAGATAAGAGTTGAAGGGAGTACCTCAACTCATTCTCCCACATTGGAAAGATGGGAGACTTGTGCTCCATATATAAGAGCTAGTGTATTCTCTTATAGATGTGCCCAAGGGGCAAGGCACTTTTGTGCAGGAGGGAGGACTTAGATTATTCCACACGCGCGCGCGCGCCGCTGCCGCCGTCCGGCTCGGCTCGGCTCGGCTCGGCTCGGGTGTTACTATTAATTTTTTGGACAAAATTTCTTTATGAATTTTACCATAAATTAATTTTGGAATATTATTGTGTTATTCGACCAATCGAATTCATTGAGTCGTTCGACCAATCGTAATTCAGACGACACATCATCCAACCAATCGAGAGGAGTTGATTATTTGAAATTAATCATATTAATTTCGCTTCAATGACTTTCTTGAGGGAAAAGTCGGCCATTACTTTCCAAGGAAAAGTTTGATGATGTCTCGCCAATCATATTTGGCGACGGTTCCTCCTCTCCACTATATAAAGAACCCCATGGATGAGAGTTTAAGGATCGAATTTTCTCTTGTGTCTTTCACCACAAAAGTCGGTCATATAGATTTAGATATTGAGTCGAAGAGAAGTTGGAGCACTATGTAAGTTACGGAGCTCGGATTTTTGAAGTGCCTCTAAATCCGGAGACGTAAAGCCGTTTATCTTGGGAGACATTTGCTACTACTAGTGAAGCGTACCATACCTGGAGCAATTTGTCTTAAGAAAAGAGTAACTACTCGCCTCGGTTTGTCTTAGTCCTTTATTTTGTGCATACTACATTTATTGTCTATTGTTTGAATCAGATATGCACGATGATATTTATTCTGTTAGATCTGCTAAATAATATGAATCGTACTATTCACATTATTTATTTTCTAGATTATTTTTCCGTAATTTAATCCGTAAATTACGGATTTGTTCCGTAAATTACTCCACGCACGATACACTATCCTAACAAGCTTAAGACAAATTTTCCGTTTGCTTTAAGTATCGTGTGTAGTAGGATCATTTGAACCTGTTACTTGAGAGATCTGGTTGAATTGCTTATTTTCATGCCGCTAATAGTCTTCTTGCAGAATTAGAAAAAGCAAATCGTTTGATTGGTCGTAGTAACAATATGTTTTATTTTCTGCAAATTTGTGTCTCCTTATTAAAGGATATTCTCGGACCATAATTTAAACTTGGGTTACTTACTTAACAATTTCCGTCGAATGGTTCACAAGCAGTGGCAGTTACTTTTGTTCCAGAAGTAGTGGTTACAATTATATAATTCCGTTAAATTCGTTGCTGTGTGGATCTTTTGGGTGTGAGATTACTATAATTTAATATCAAAGGAAATAGTAATTGATTGGGTGTGCAGTATAATCTTTCCAACAAATCAGAAGAAAGAGAAAAAGGGAGAAATTTATTGTGGTTCATTTACTGAATCTTTGTATTGGGTAATAAAGGGGTACACCAATATGGAAAGGGTTTTTATTAACTGTTGGATTAATTTCTTGCGTCTCCTTTGCCAAAATATTTATGTCTAATACATGTAAGATATTTGTATCAATCAATACATTAATTTATGGAAGGCATATTATAATATATGTGATGCCTGTGATGACCTTACAGTTAATTTATCCATGAAAAATTGAAATTTGGATGTGTTTTTTCCGTGATCTGGAAAAGAAAAGAACCATGAAATATTTTTATACACAATTGTGATAATGTTACTCGGAACAACCTCCTCTTCCATAAGGTGTATTCCGAATAGATGTGTGTACCGTAAGAAAGCCAAAATTTAATTCAGATTTGGTAATGATAATTGATACTATACATCAATTAATATTGCTATATATCTCGTGTGGGTCATTACAGTTAAGTGCATAATATGGGGTGGTTGTCTTCCTTTCCGTTTATCTATTTGGGAATAATATATGTTTGGACCCACTGTCTTGTGCAACTGTTTATTATGTTACTACTTTGTTGATTAAGTAGTCAATGCTCCTTGATAGATGATACGAGCACAACTCTCAGGTTGCTTGCTTCAAGTAATATAAGTTTTGTTATGCATTATATAATTTTGTGACAATATAGTGCTATAAGTCAACCGGAGTTAGCTGATCACATGTCACAATTGAACTTTCGGCTCGAAATGTCTCCTACATATTGCTATTTGGTGAACTTCAGTAGTATAAAGATTCTTGGTAGTAAGCAATAAGATCTTTTGTTAAAAATTTTGGGATTTCAAATTCCGAAAATCGGTGTTCTAGTCGAATGAAACCATGTATTGTGATCTTCTGTTCGTTGAACGGAAATGAAAGGAAACACCGAGGTGAATCCAAATGTGATTGTGTCTTTGTGACACAAGTGCCATTATTGTAGCACAGCACGTAGCACCAATGACCGGTTAATCTCATCTCTTGGATGGAGAAGTTCGGTGGTGCAACGAACGATGTGTTGAATGATCAAACCAAATTGATCGGTATAATGACAGTGAAACTGTCTGTTGAGCACAAAAGTGATGCTCCATAAAAGGCCAGTGAGATTGGCTTTAAAGATCTGCTTACATGCTTGAATAATCTTGCTTGTGACACTATGACTAGGACATGCAAAGTTCAAATCCGTTCATCCTTTGATGAACATGGTGTTGTTACCAAATTTGAAATTTGATCCTAATCACAAGTGTCTGGTATGTGTTGAAGCCATGTTGGCTAACTCACCGGTAAACCGGTACAAAGGAACACGAAACCTCACAGATTCGTGTAAACTAGAGGTAATAGAAGTATCTCGCTACTTTTATTGAGTATAGCACCGAAATATTATGATAAGGCTCGTGATGCCTTGAGGGTTATCGAATGAAAGTGAAAATAAACATAGCAAACGGATGAGATATATCCGTAGTGATTGTAATGGTGGATATGATGTATTGTTTCATGAGTCTTGCTAAGGGCCCGGCATCATTCATCAAACAACTACATCATACACACCTCGATCAAGTGGTATTGCTAAATGCAAGAACCTAACTCTTAAAGAGTTGATGAATGCTATGTTGTTAAGTTCGGGTTTACCTCAGAACTTGTGGGGAGCTTCCTCTCAAAGAAAATTCATTCGAACAAGATCCCTTCAAAGAAGAAGGATGGCACCCAGTATGAGTTGTGGAAAGGCCAAGGTCTTACTCTGATTAGGAAATGTGGGGTGTTTGGCTAAGGTAAAAGTACCTGACCAAAGCAAACGGATATATGACTTATAACTATTGATTGTATAATCATTAGATATACTCTCAAGAGTAATGCCTATTGTTCTGGTGCATAAAACCGACATGATGATGTCATCACCATGTTGTGTTCCTTGAAGATCTCTTTCAATATAAGGAAAAGAAGAATCAAGCTTGAGTAAGCGGACATGTGAAGAGTGTCATCCTCAAGAACTTGAGCGGCCGTTGTAGTGTAAAGGCTAGGACTCCAAAGTCCTTTGCTCACGATTTTCGACCTATGTGGGCGAGAAAATGAACCCGAGACATATCTTTGAGGCAATGTCAATTCCATAAGCTCCTTTCTGGAAAGAAGCTATATGTAGTGAAATAAAATCCGTCATGCAAAACCACACTTGGAAGTTGATTGGTTCCAAGTGGATCTTCAAGAAGAAGTTTAAGATTGATGGATTTATTGTAAGGCGTTGTTGGTAGCCTGAGGGTATCAACAGAAAGAAGGCCTTGACTTTTTACTCACCAGTTACAAGAATTACTTATATAAGGTATAGCTGGAGACAATAACCTGGAAATCCATCAAATGGATGTTTGTGGTGAGTTGAAGGAAGAGATGTACTTGGAACAACCCGATGGGTTCATAGTTCCAGGCTAAGAGAGTAAGATGTGTAGACTTGTTAAGTCCCTCTGTGGCTCGAATAATAGCCAGAGCAACGGCATATCAAGTTTGACAATGTCGTGTTGTCAAGTGGGTAGGACATATATATGTCTACATTGAGAACACACCTTTGTGATATTATGTCTATGGCGTGCTAATGATGGGAAGTACTCATGAGAGTATCATGAATACGGAAAGGATGCTGGCAAGGAACTTCGATGTGAAGGACCTGGGAGTTGCCGATGTGATACTAGCGATTAAGATCTCTAGTGTATCTGGTGGACTTGTGTTGTCACAAACTCATTATATTGAGTCTGTTTTGAAAAGATTTAATGTCTTTGATAGAAGTCCAGTGAGCACTCCACTTGACCTAAGTATGCACTTAGTCAAGAACAGAGGTGAACATGTGCATCAATTGAGATATTCTCAAGTGATCGGAAGTTTGATGTACATAACCAACTGTACACGACCAGACTTAGCATGTGCAGTGAATAAAATGAGTAGGTTCACGAGTAATCCAGATCACAACCATTGGAAAGCCTTAAATAGGCTGTTGAGGTACATAAAGTACGCTATGAGTCTGGGATTACGATATATGAGATATCCGGCAGTATTAAAAGATGTGATGATGCCAACTGGATATCGGATACAAATGATTCGAAGGCCAGCAGTGGATACTTATCCACGGTTGGTGGTGTTGCTGTGTCCTGGAAATCTATAAGACAAATGTGCATAGCTCGTTCCACAATGGAAGCCGAGTTTATAGCCTGAGATAAGGCTAGAGAAGAAGCTGAATGGATTAGGAATTTCCTTTAGGATATTCCATACTAGTGGCTGCTATCAGCATACACTGCAATAGTAAGTTGACTATAAGAAGGACACAAAGTAGTATGTATAATGGTAAGTCTCGACGCATACGCCGGAGACACAATACCATTAAATAAATGATCTCTAATGGTTTGATTTCCATCGATTATATACGGTCGAAGGAGAATCTTGCGGATCCGCGTACAAAAGGTTTAGCTAGAGATCAGATATCAATTTTGACAACCGGAATGGGACTGAAGCCTATTACGCATGTTTCCTTGTAGTGGCAACCCAACCATGTTGACTGGAGATCCCAAGATCATGGTTCAAAAGGGACAACTAAGCTATAAAGAGCAGTCAAAGACTTACCCATTACGAGAGAATAAAAGTGCTATCTCAGCAGAGGAGTGAGGTTAAGCTTAGCTTTTAATGATTCCTATATCTTGATATTCCAGTGGGGTAGGGCAGAATACCCTTGATAGGAGGTCACATATGTAAGTGCGAAGTGGGGCCGCTTCTATGAGAATTTTGAGGCTTGAATTCTCTAAAGCACTTTCTGAAACCAAGTGTTGTCCAGGGCCGAGATGGACACAACCATGAGAACCGAAAGGTGCTAGGGGAAATATTGTGTGAGTGCTATTGTCTTGGTTTTACACTAAAAATTTGAACGATTCAAGACCAAGTTCACTGATTAGCCGAGTAAATCCGATAGTACTTCACTAAGGCAGGTTCAAGGCCAGAAGCTACCTCTCCTGATGCAATATTTTTCTGCCTGACTTCTCTTCAGAGTCTGCATTTGCATTGCATTAATTTTCATTCATGTGGGGGATTGTTGGAGAAAAAGCCCTTTTTAAAGGGTTGAACGGTCAACTTTAGCGCGATTTACGGATAGACTCCGATGTATGTCATCGAGAGTTAATGATATCATTAAATACTCCATACGGAGTAGTTGATGATGGGCTTTTGAATCACTCGATTCGGATATCGGGTGAATGAGAAATTAATGCCTAAAGTTGGTTGAAAATGTGTTGGAGATAAGAGTTGAAGGGAGTACCTCAACTCATTCTCCCACATTGGAAAGATGGGAGACTTGTGCTCTATATATAAGAGCTAGTGTATTCTCTTATAGATGTGCCCCGAGGGCAAGGCACTTTTGTGCGAGGAGGAGGACTTAGATTATTCCCACACGCGCGCGCCGCGCCGCGCGCCGTCCGTCCGGCTGCGCCGGCTCGGCTCGGCTCGGCTCGGTACGGGTGTTACTATTAATTTTTTGGACAAAATTTCTTTATGAAATTTACCATAAATTAATTTTGGAATATTATTGTGTTATTCGACCAATCAGAATTCATTGAGTCGTTCGACCAATCAGAATTCAGACGACACATCATCCAACCAATCAGAGGAGTTGATTATTTGAAATTAATCATATTAATTTACGCCCAATGACTTTTCTTGAGGAAAAGTCGGCCATTACTTTCCAAGGAAAAGTTTGATGATGTGTCTCGCCAATCATATTTGAGCATTGGTTCCTCCTCTCACTATATAAAGAACCCCATGGATGAGAGTTTAAGGATCGAATTTTCTCTTGTGTCTTTCCACCACAAAGAGTCAGTCATATAGATTTAGATATTGAGTCGAAGAGAAGTTGGAGCACTATGTAAGTTCGCCGGAGCTCGGATTTTTGAAGTGCCTCTAAATCCGAGACGTAAAGCCGTTGTATCTTGGGAGACATTTGCTACTACCGTGGGCACCATACCGGAGCAATTTGTCTTAAGAAAAGAGTAACTACTCGCCTCGGTTTGTCTTAGTCCTTTATTTTGTGCATACTACATTTATTGTCTATTGTTTGAATCAGATATGCACGATGATATTTATTCTGTTAGATCTGCTAAATAATATGAATCGTACTATTCACATTATTTATTTTCTAGATTATTTTTCCGTAATTTAATCCGTAAATTACGGATTTGTTCCGTAAATTACTCCACGCACGATACACTATCCTAACATAATCATCTCAAACACATGGCAGGTAACACAACAAAAATCTCAACAACCAAGACAAGAAAGAGTAATTAAATAGGAAGTACCGTGTGTGAAGCAATTGCAATAAAGCAACAAACACGTGATGCTAAAACCAGTAACAACTGATAAGCAAGCACAGAACACAACACTAACAAAATAGACATAGCCATCATGCAAAGAGCATACCTTCAAAGGCATGCATGCTGTCGTTTATGTATATATATACACACACAGAACAATAAACCTGAATGAGAAACCTTGCAGGAGCAGTGTTAAGGGTGAATTTATACGATTTATGTGGATATATTTTATGATAATTTCCCTCATATTTGTATAATTTGCATAAGAAACGAGTGTTTAATGGAATTATTGAGTAATTGAGGTTTTTAATGAGTTATTCGCAAAATAGGTTAATTTTGGTGTTTTAATTTTGATTTTATGATTATTTGGATGATATTACGTTTTGCGATGTTTTAATGTGTTATAGGTACGTGTTTGATGCTCAAATGATGATCAAAAAGAGATAAGAGTCGGATTTAATTGATGAGAAAGAGATAAGGATGGAATTGGCTAGAAGAAAAGAGATAAAGTTGAAGATTTGATTTGGATCATCCGAGCGTGCGTCTGAGTTCCGCCGGTTGGGACGGGCGTTTGGTCAATTGAACGCAGCGTCGGGAGGAGGAAATTTGGTTCAGGATGTTCAGATTTTGAGTGGACGAGCGCCCAATTTTGTGAAGGACGGGCGTCGATGAAGACTCGGCCCGACTCGAAGTTGATATTGAAGACCGGACGAGCGTCGGAAGGAGTGGACGGGCGCCCAGTGCCGCCGACATCTTTGGAACCGACTTAAAATTCTATATATAGCCGCATTATCTCAACCCTAATGATACCATATACTCATTACTCAAAACCCTAAACCTAAAGCGGCTTTAGGCTGCGTTTTTACACTTTTTATTCCAGTTTTTATGATTCAAATTCTAGATTAAAATTAGTAGTTTTTATGTACTTTTCTTCTACAATTTCAAGTTGCAAGAGGATGCTTAGAGGCTAAGCCTTCATCAAACGAGCATTGTGAAGCCTATCCAGCACGTTTTGATTCCGTTTCTTCGATTATATTGTGAGTTTTTATCTAAAGTTGTTTCATTTATCATGTTTTATATTGTTCATTGCAATTATATCGAAAGATGTGCATGTTTGATTGTTTTATGTTGATGAAAGTCATATAAACATTAGATCATCATGATAAGGAATAGATGTTTAATCTATATAACGAGAGTTAATAGGTTAGATTTCTAGGTTACAAACGTTAAAGTTTACACCTTTAATTAGTAAAGTCGTTAATCTTTAAATCGAAAGATATAGATTAATAGGTGAACTATCTAAGAAATTAGGGTTCATGTTTTAGACAAGGTGAAATCACAACTTGGTTAGAAAACGCAATATAATCGAGATAGGAGTTGATACTTGTTAGGATAGGTGGATCAATCGCTCGTTTGCTCGTTATAATTTGAATTTAATCCCTTAAAACTTGAGTTGTTTAGTTTAGTTAAATCTTCTTATTGCATCTTAGGTTTAGTTGTAGTTTAAATTGTTCGCAACCCGTATCTTCCCTGGCTTTAGATTCATTCTTCTGTCCAGTTTTACATTCGTGTTATTTTTACTTTCAGTCTCGTTTAGTTTTATTTGTTGTTTAGGTTAGTAATCGTGACACCCTTAGATTAGTTAGAATAAAAACTAGAGTTAACAACCTCCGATTCCCCGTAAGATCGACCCGGTATTAATCGTTATACTACGATCTCTACACTTGGGGAATACCGGATTTATAAATTTTATTACTTGTTTGTTTTGTTAGATAAATCCATGAACAAGTTTTTGGCGCCGTTGCCGGGGAACCAGACGGTTGCTTTAGTTTTTATTTTCCTTGTTTTTAATCTTTTTTTTTAGTTAGTTATAGTTTAGGTTATTAGGGTTTTCGTAGTTTTTCTTTTTTTTTTTAGTTCTCTAATCCCCTTAGGATTAGACTTTCTTTCTATCTGTTTTTCTGTTTTTTTTTTCTCCCCATCTTTTTCCTCTTTGTTTTTCTCTGTTCGCTTCGTTTTACGCTTCCAAGCGGGCGTCTAGACAAGTGGGCGCCCGTGCATTCTAAATTTTCGACTCGAATCGTTTTTAACTTGTCGGACGGCGTCCATCCAATTTGACGTCCGTCCGTCGGTTCTTCAATTGATCGGACGAGCGTTTGGACTTCCAGGCGCCCGTCTAGCTCAATTTTAAGCGAGCGCCCGCCCGCTTTACGGGCGTCCGCCTGCGATTCTATCTTAACTAATTTTATTTCTTTTTCTTTTCTTAGGCTTTAATTCTTAGTTTTAGGTTTCAACCACGATTTTGGTTCGGTTTATGCAAACTCGAAGTCAAAAGGGTCATTACTATATACCACGACTTAGAGCGGACCATAGTCCGCCAAGCAGCGGAAAATCCGTTCTGCGGCTCTTACGAAGAAGCCGATCAAGATTTAGAAGATCGTTTAGCGAAGAATTCAAAAATTCATACTTATGGTGGCGAAGATAGGCGTCGTTGGCGGACTACGCCATGCTTGGCGAAGTCAAAGTCAACCCGGCTATTGTTATCCGACCATAATCGCCTGAACTTCGAGCTAAAGCCGGGACTCATTCAAATGATGCAAAGCATGCATATATCTTCCACGGTTATCGGTCGAGAAAATCCCATACTCACTTACATACATTCTTAGAGATATGCGGTACTACACGCATCCAAGGAGTAAGTGAGGACGCTATAAAATCAAAGCTGTTCCCATTTTCTCTAAAGGGAGAAGCTAAAGAGTGGTATACCTCTCTCCCATTTGAATCTATCACCACCTGGGCCGAACTCGAAAAAGAGTTCTTGAGTCAATACTTCCCACCTTAAAAACGCCCAATGTTTAAATGAGATATTCACTTTCTACCGTAAAGAGAATGAGTCGCTTTTCGAATCTTTGGAAAAGATTCAAGTCTCTGCTTAGAAAGTGTCCCCACCATGGCTTGCCTTTGGAAAGGCAAGTCAAAATTTCTTTAGTGGATTGACCGAGCTTACAAAAGGCATGGTCAATAGTTCATCAGTGGGGCGTTTTTGAAGAAAACGCTGATGAAGGTGGGCTTTGTTCGAGGACATTGCCAAATATAACTACGCCCTCTTATCAAGCCATTCAAGCACCTCCTCCTCCTAAGGTTGAGGAAGTGAACATGCAAAGTTTGATCGCCATCTTTGCGAGGCGGATGGCAACTTCTCAAGTTTGAATCGGATAAATCAAACTTCTTCCTTTCCACGAGAACCCTCGGAGTTCTCGTATTGTGAGCTCTCTTTGTCGATCGGCCACATGGTGGCGGTGTCAATTCAATCCCTCGCACCTTATCAAGTGAATATTGTTCATGATTATGGGCGGTATAATCAAGTCACATGTCAAAGCGTGACAATATGGGGCACACATCTAGATTCTCGTCTATGAAGCGGACGAGAATCTTTGAAATAAATGCATTCTATGGCGAGAACAATCAAAGGTTTAATCAATTTTCCGCGAGAATAATCTCCAAAACCAAAGGTTCAATCAATCTTCAAGTTTCAATCCAATTCTAATTTCAATCGAATCAAAATCAAAACTCTGGTTTTCCTCAGAACCAAAATAATAATTTTTCCAATTCTAACCGAAGGTTCAATCAGAATTGGCCTACCAATTCTAATTCTGCTTTCCAGAATCGGTCCAGCCAGCCATATTCGCAGAATCCCCAAACCTCTCAAGGCCCCTCGTACTCAAGTGATATCAAAGCTCAATGGGACTCCTTTAGGGAGGAGCAAAATAGATCAATGAAAAATCTTGAGAGGCAAATCGGGCAGTTGGCTGAACAGTTAGCTTCTAGACCCCCAGGGCAATTTCCCAGTTTCACTGAGAAAAATCCAAAGGGCGGTCAAGTTGCTCAAACCGATTTGAACAATGGCCCATGTATTGACCTCGTACCATCAATTCTATACGGTAGAGAGGAGGCGGTGCAATGAATTTAAGCGGTACTCAAGTTAGTGGTCCTTCCCACCGGGAAACCACTAGCCCCTCTGCCGGTGATAAGGCGGGAGGGAAGCCTGAGCACCTACACCCTCCTCTGCTGCAAGAGAAAACTTAGGTGGGTGATCCACGAGAGGTGAAAAAATTTGGAAGTCCTCGGTGGTGATCCACGAGGAGTGAAGAATCAGCGGAAGTCGGGAGGGTGATCCACGACTAGTAAAAAGATTGAAAAAATTTGTTCGGTGGAAGGATGCGGAAGACAAAAGTCGGTGCATCTTGAAGAAAGTCTTTTCTAAGATTGATCTGAAAAAGCTTCCATTTCCACCAAGAAAGAGCAACATCCCTTTGAGTGAAGATAAGAAGTATGAAAAGGTCTGTGAATCTCTTGAAAAATACTCAGGTGTAAATCTTCCATTATGAGAGGTCTTGGTTGAAATGCCTAAGTATACAAAATTTATCAAGGATGTTGTTTCTTCAAAAGGAAGTTGCCGGACATGGAAAGGCTGATTGGTGAGGATTGTTCAATGATCAATTATGAAGACTTACCAACCAAGAGAGGTGACCCTGGAAAGTTCGTGGTAACTACGGTGTTAATGGGAGGCTGGTCTTCCCTAACTCTTTGTGTGACCTGGAGTGCGTCTATAAGCCTCATGCCATTGTGCGTGTGCAAGCAATTTGGGTTTAATTGATCTTCTAGAACCCACTACCATGAATTTGCAATTCACCGATAGATCTTCTAAGAAAGCGTGGGAATCTTAAAAGACGTACTAGTTCAAATTGATAGATTTACCTTTCCGTTGTTGGTAGTCGTCCTAGACATTGACAAGGATGAAAATGTCCCCCTGATACTTGGAAGACCCTTTCTGTCTACCGCTAGAGCCCTCATTGACTGCGATGGTGGGCGAGTGACGATACGAGTTGGTGATCAAGAAGTAAGCTATAATGTCTCCAGATCCATTCAAGTACCCTCTGGTCCTCCAACTGGTTTTTCCATTGAGGATATGTCTGATGACTTCAATGATTTCATGGAAAAGCAAGTCATGGCTGTTGCAACTGAATTTGAGCGATTGGTCGATAATTTGAATAATCATGGTGTGGTAAGTCTAGAGCAGTTAGAAGCTGAATTTAAGGATGAGTTGTTGAAAGGAGAAGCTTTGGCAGTGGGACCACTAAGTAAGCTCATTGATGTTGAGTTGAAAAGTGGAGATCTTAAGTCAAGTTTAGAAGACCCCTGTGATTTGGTGTTGAAGTCGTTGCCTAAACATCCGAAGTATGTGTTTTAAGAGAAGGTGACAAGCTTCCTTTGATTATATCTGCCAAGTTGTCTCGTTTAGAGGAAATGAAATTAATCAACGTCTTGAAGAAAAATGAAAAAGCCTTTGGATGGCAAGTAGGAGATATCGAGAGGATATCTCCGGACATCTGTATGCACAAGATCAAGACAAATGAGGGTGCGAAATGTGTTAGATGACCCAGAGGAGGCTCAACCCTCATATGCAAGAGGTGGTTAAGAAAGAAATCATCAAACTTACGGACATGGGAATCATTTATGCCATCGCCGATAGTGAATGGGTTTCCCGACTCAGGGTAGTTTCAAGAAAGGTGGAATTACGATTGAGAAGAATGAGAAGGAGAGGAAATAGCATTGAGACTTGTCGGTGGTTCTGAGTCCGCATCGATTATAGAAAGCTCAATGAAGTAACCATGAAAGATCACTTTCCCTTCCATTCATTGACCGAGATGCTTGGCGTCTGGCAGGCACGCATTCTAACGCTTCTGGATGGATATTCGAGGATACTTTCAGATACCCATTGATCCGGTGACCAAGAAAAGACCACTTTCACCGCTTCTTATGGTACATTCGCTACAGGCGAATGCCATTTTAGTCTCTGCAATGCCCAGGCTACATTTCAAAGATGTATCTTTGGCTATCTTTGACGGGCTCGTAGAAAAGTGTATGGAAATCTTTATGGGGCGATTTTTCGGTCTTTGGTCGATCCTTCGACGATTGTCTTGACAATCTAGATCAAGTGTTATCCGGATGTGTGGAAAGAACTTAGTGCTAAATTGGGAAAAGTGCCATTTCATGGTAGATGAGGAATAGTTCTTGGCCACAAAATCTCTCGCCAAAGGTATTGAGGTAGACAGGGCCAAAGTAGAAGCTATCGAGAAGATGAGTTACCCTAAGAATGTGCGTGAAGTGAGAGGCTTTCTTGGACATGTCGGTTTCTATAGGAGATTCATTCAAGACTTTTCCAAGACAGCCAAGCCCCTGTCTACTTTACTTAAGGAGGACGTTGTCTTTGATTTTGATGAAGATTGCAAGCAAGCGTTTGAGGAGCTTAAAAACCGTTTAATCTCTACTCCAATTCTTATATCGCCTGACTGGAATCTACCTTTTGAGCTTATGTGCGACGCATCAAACTATCTTTGTTAGTGCGATCTTAGGACAAAGAATCAAAGGAAATTCAGCCAATCTATTACGCTTGATCACACATTGAATCCTTCTCAAGTTAACTATACTACTCTGCGAAAAGGAATTATTGGCGTAGTCTTTGCTATGGACAAGTTTCGTAGTTACTTGTTAGGAGCTCAAGTGATTGTGTGGACTGATCACGCTGCTTTGCGATATCTGATGACGAAGAAAGAGGCCAAACCGCTCTTACTACGTTGGATACTGACCCTACAAGAGTTTGACGTTCAAATCAAAGACAAAAAGGGCAGTGAAAACGTAGTGGCGGATCATGTTTCGAGAATGTTCAGTGAGGAAAAGGATAATCCAGATGATATAGATCTTTGCTTTCCTCTAGAAAACATTATGCTTATCGATGGCTGTGCTCCAGATGTTCCATGGTATTCTTCCATTGTCAATTACCTTCATTCCCGATATCTTGATCCAGAATTCTCTTATCGGAGAAGAAAAAGTTCTTCTCTCGATTTGAAATCTTCGTTTGGGATGAACCTTATCATTTTAAGATCTGTAAAGATGGTGCGCTTAGAAGATGTGTTCGAGAATCGCGAAGCGTAGCGATATTATTGAGCAGTGCCATAGTGGACCCACTGAAGGTGACTTTGGTCCTTGGAAAACCGTTGCTAAGATCTTCCAATCCGGTTTCTATTGGCCTACGATCTTTAAAGATACAGAAGCCTTCTGTAAAGCATGTGATAGATGCCAAAGAACCGGTACTCTGACAAGGCGTTTTGACATGCCTTTGACACCCATCTTAGAATGCGAAGTCTTTGATGTATGGGGCATCGATTTTATGGGACCATTCCCATCATCTTGTGGTAACAAATACATCTTAGTCTGCGTAGATTACGTGTCGAAATGGGTGGAGGCTCAGGCCACGACTCACAATGATCATAAGACGGTCATGAAATTCTTAAAGAAGAACATCTTCGTGAGATTTGGATGTCCACGTGCCTTGATCAGTGATGAAGGAACGCATTCCTGCAACCGACCCTTAGAGAGAGTTCTTGAAAAGTATGGTGTTCGTCATAAGACAGGCACACCATATCACCCGATGACTAGTGGTCAGGTTGAAAGGAGCAACCAAAGTATTAAGAAAATCCTGGAAAACGGTCCATGATCATAGAAAAAGCTGGAGTTTGAAATTAGATGATGTACTATGGGCATACAGGACCGCTATAAGACTCACTATGGGTACATCTCCATATCAAATGGTTTATGGTAAGCCATGTCATCCGCGATCGAGTTAGAGCATAGAGCTTATTGGGCTACAAAGTTCACGAACTTTGATTCCCAATCTTGTAGTAAGCATCATTCGCCATGATTGCATGAGTTAGGCAATTTAGACTTCGAGGCTTACGAAAGTGCCAGGATCGATGAGGAAAGGACGAAACTCCTCCATGGCGCCAAGATTAAGCGAGAATTCCAAGTTGGGGAACAAGTTTTATTATACAATTTCAGAGTTACATCTGTTCCTCTGGTAAGTCGAGGACACGATGGTCGGTCCCTTTGAGATTCTCTAAATTATTCTGGTGGCGTTCTAGAACTACTGCGGTTATGGTGACCAACCGTTTTGAGTAAATGGTCAAAGGTGTAAGCACTACATTGGTGAACCCAAGGAAAAGCCTTTGATTGTTCGTTTCCTCGATATCCTCGGGTGTGGTACTAAAGAAGTCGAAGAATTTGACGAGTTTTCACCCGACTTTTTTTGAGAGGATAGACGGTGGTGGTCGATCCGAAGAAGTTCTAGCGGTAGTTGGGATATGGAAGAGTTTGAGAGAGAGCGTAAGCTGAAACGTCATCAGAATACTCAGAAGAAGAAGAAGTCGACCATGGGGCAGTTTAAACGTATTTGGAAAGCTATCAAAGATTTCACCTCATGTGTTAAGTGCTGTTTCTGCAGCCACACTACTGACCCAAGTTTAGACGAGGTAGTGGCTGGCAGAAAAGTTAAATGACCTGATCCAGGCTGAGCTTGAACATCGTCGAGCTCAAGACGTAAAACAAAAGTGCTTGTTGGGAGGCAACCCAATAATAAGAATAGTTTTTTTTATTATTTTTTATTATTTTGTTTTTGTTGAATAAGGGAAGCTAGGTTTGTCTTGTGTCGTCTAGGTTTTTGGAAGTCGGTTTTTGTGGCCAGGTAACTTGCTTGAGCTGAATTTGAGAAATCAATGTGATTCCTTCCTTCCTGCCGATGTTACATTTGTGCACTACTTTTCACATAGATTCAGGTTTTGTCAATTTTTGCATTGCTTATGCTTTGTTCCATGATAATGCCTTGTCTATCATCTTTTATATCCCCCTATCCCCCGAGGTACGTTTTGTTTTGTTTTTCAAGTGTGCAGGATATTTGCGATAGCAATTGTGAGCTTTTAGATGATATCAGTTTTCCGGTGGATGGTCCACAATCTACTGATTTCTTCAAGGATTTCCGGATCTGGATCATGACCACTTCCAGAATTGCCACCTTCGAACTACAATCAGCTAAGTTCTTTTATCTTTTCTTTAATTTTGCACAACATGAGGACATGTTGATATTTAAGTGTAGGGGAGGGGAATGATTTGATATGTATCTATTCATTTGCTTATTTCGTTATGTTTCTATGCAAAATGAGCTAGAATTTTCAAAAAAATTCGACATTTTTGATTTTTGTTTTGTCCCGAGTAGGCAATTCAATTCAATGTTCGTTATTTTTATAGTCATCCAAGCTATATATCATATGTTTGATAAGTTAGTTGTTTCACCTGAGATCTATTTTTCACGAGCCATAGTGAACGATGAGCTAATTTATAAAGTTATACCCCTTTTGACGAGTGATTTCTGATTTTCTTATAAGTCATGTGCTTAGTGCTACGTATATATCTTGAGATTTATGATAGTTTGTATTTAGTTCCGGAGTATGTTATACTGTGAATATCTGAGGTTTGAATGTGATAAGTAACACGTAACTTATTGTCAAATGAAAAAGTTGAGTTTATAATGAATAAGTTGGGTGTGTCGGAAGCTAGTCAATGATTTGAGTGCGATAGGGTATACCACGTATGTCCTATACCACTATGATGACCAAAAGCTCACGACAGTCAGAAAAATCTACCTTATGATTGGAGTAAGGTAGGGTATATCTCGAATATCCTATTCTGCTATGAGGGCAAGAGCTCATTCTGATGTGCGTTTAAGTGTGAAAATAGTTAAATCAACTTGCTCATTTTTTTCCGTATGAATACATTTATGCTCAGTTTATTGGTATTATTTGGTGGGCTATGGTTTAGTTAGCTGTGGGCTGTTTGGTTGGCTGTATATAATTACTAGGTATAAGAAAAAAGTTTGGGTGGGCTTAGCACACCTAAGCCCACACTATACCTAGCTCCATCTCTGCTCCCAAGTACGGTATAAGAGTAAGAGTAACTGCAACATAAGTATGGTTGGTTTGTTCAGTATGAATTGAATGGAATATAACATATGAAAGAAATGGAAAAAAACGAATAACAGTAATGAAATTACTGAGTTTAAAACGTAAAGGAATGAAATGGATCAAAATGGATAATAAATGAGTGAGTGGTGGTGGTGAGTAGTAAGGAGCAAGGTGGGGTAGGTTAAGGGTAGATGTGAGATATATAGGGGAGGGGTGGTAGTATAAGGTAGGTAAGGCACGGCGGTGGTAAGGTAATATAAGGTGTGATGGGGAAAATGGTAAGGCGGGGTGCGGGTCAGATGGTAAAGTAAGATGGGGTGGGGCTCGTGGGGGTGGGATATGGTGAGGTACGTTGAAGGTACATGATAGGTTGAGGTCAGAGTAGGGTAGACTGAGATATGTAAAACGGTGGTGTAAGGTAGGGTAGGGTGGGGTGGCATAGTAAGGTAGGTTACGGATGCATGTATGGTGATGTAGAGTGGATAATGTAAGATTGGGAGAGGCTGGGTATGGTGGGGTAAAGGAAGGCAGGGTGGGGTAAGGTAGGGTGGTGGGTACAATGGGTTCGGTAAGGCATGGTAAATAGTAAGGTAATGTTAGGTGATGTAGGGTAAGTTAAAGGTGGGGTCGATAGGTTGGATGGAGTAAAGTAGGTGATGAGAGACAAATTAATGATCATTATTACGACATTTTACCCTAATATTGATACCACTTTGAGCATTATTGTACCAATTTAAGTCAATAATTACTTAATTTTATCCAAATATATAAATAGTGGTTATTATATAAATTATCGTATTTTTATAAGTTTTTATAAGTTTTGTACCGGTTTAGTAACCGAGTGTAAGTGTCGATTTACACGGGTATTTGTGGTATTTTATTGCAGATTTATGATAAACCAAAACCCCGAGTGGCGACACTTTTTGAAGTTAAAACATATCTTTTGAAGGGTGTAAGAATGTGCCGCGAGCTTAAAAGTTCAAGTGGATCAACGTTTCGTAATGCTATTATCGAATTATATCTTCGACGAACAAATGGCCCATCAAAAGGCATTTTCTGAAGAAGAGTCCTTCATGAAAGTTGTAGATATTTGAAAGAGCTTTCCAACGCATTTTGAATCACGTCAATCGGAGGTCTACAACTCAATATATGAATTTTCAAGTTTGACTCAAAGCGATGTTTACTGATCCGGATCGATCCGTGAAAGCAGAAAATCGACATAATGATGATTTTGCACATGGGGCTGCAGAGGATGAGCTTGGGATAAAGTTTTTTATTCCCGGATCGATCCGGCCGTGACTATTTTGCCTATAAATAGGCGCATTCTCATCAGTTTTCTTTGCCCCTCTTTTATTTTCCCTCTTTTCTTTCTCTCGCCCATGCTTCTCTTCTTTTTGTTTTTTTTTTATTTTGTAGATCATGTATATATATATATATATATTCTATTTATGAATATATATGTGATATATATATATATAGATCTAGATCTACTTTCTTTTTCATCTCTTTTCTTTTTATTTTATTTTTACTGTATATATATATATGCATATGTACATGTATGTATATATATGTTTTTATATTTATAAATAAAAGTAGTACCGTTGTAATGCTTCGAGAGGATTATCCGAGGAAGTTGTATTGAAGAAGTTGTTATTTTAGGAGGATACGACTTAGAGATCTGCAATAAATGGGTAATTTTATCAAGTATTATGTTTGTTGTTTCTATATATCTATAATAATGTTAAGCTAAAAATATATCTAGCAAGATATAAATCTGAATTAGTTATCTTTTTATAGATGGATGATTATTCACAGTAATAATGATTAAAACCAATTATAATGAATCTCTTTCTATTTACACTTAATTATGCGGATAGAAAGACCGGAGGGTAAAATTGGCGAGTGAAAGCGTGACAACGGAATCCGATTTCCTACCGAAGCAGATTTATCTTGGGAGAGATAAATCTTATTAAAATTGTGCTCACGATATTATTACGTTAAAATCACTGTTTAATGAATCAATCTTAAAATTGGCCGAATGACAAAGCGGGAGTGACCCGTGCTTAAGATGACATTGGATAGAGGACTAGACATATGGCAATTTCATACGCTTCGTGTGAGGAGGAGTTATCAGCTTAGGAGTATGGCGGTTCATACATAATTGACCTCCTTGCATCAAGGAAAAGATGCATCTCATTCAATTTCACTACAAAAGAGATCGTAATTCAAGAACGTATTCTTGGCTAGATCCAAAAATATATATATTATCTATTTTTATATTTATATATTTATTTACTGCTTTACTAACAATCTAACTAATCTAACTATCTAACCCGAGGAAAATGGTAAAAACTGCGACTTAGATCGAATTAATAATAGCTTCTTGGTGTTTAACCACATTTTGAATTATGCCTTCATTTCCCTGAGGATACGATACTCTGACTCACCACACTATGCTACGATTTGACCCGGTACACTGCCGGTTAGGATCTGTATAGCCTAGAAAAGGTCCGTCAGCTTTCTGGCGCCGTTGCCGGGGAAACGACGCTAATTCATTGTGTCTATGGTTACTACTTGTATTAGCTCAAAATTCTCGAGGATAAATCAACACTCTTCTTATCACATTTCTATTTTTGTTTTCCGTTGGTATCTACCTTCTTTTAGTTACCAATTTTTTTCTTCTACCAATTTCGAGTTATTTTCTATTTTCGATAGTAGAAAGTAAACGCGGTTCGTTTATTTTTTTTTTTTTTTTTTTTTGGTACCTACCTATTGGTAAGATACCAATTAAAAAATTAAAAATAAAAAAATAAAAAAAAATACACTCGGTAAATACCGAGTGGAGTCGGTAATTACCGAGAGAAAAAAAATTTTTTAAAAAAAAAAAAAAAAAAAAAAATTACACTCGGTAAATACCGAGTGGATTCGGTAATTACCGAGAAAAAAAAAATGTGGTTTTTTTTATCGATTTCGTGTTATTTTCTATTCGATATTTTCTATTCCACAAGAATTGTCAAATCGAGTTACGAAAATGGTCGAAACCGTTGGTGAAACACTGAACAAAGGATTGCTCATGCTCGAGGCATGGCCAAAACCTTAATCGAATTTACCTCAACCTAATAACGAATCGAATAATAGAAATAATCGAATCGGAATAAGCATACTCGTGAAACCATTTAACCCGAGACCTATATGTGATCGGACCGTAGAGAAGGTACAGATTAATAATCCAATTCGTTTACCCAATAAAGGAGCAAATAATTTTGAAATAAAATCTCATCTTTTGTTTAATTGACACAATAGCCCAATTTCTAGGAGAAGATGATGAGGATCCACATCATCACCTCTATCTTTTCGAAGAATTGTGTAATACAGCCAAAAGTCAAGGTGCTCATTATGAATTAACGAGGATGTCTTTGTTTCATTTTTCTTTAAAAGGAAGAGCACGAGATTGGTTTCTGTCACTTCCACATCATTCATTGACTAGTTGGGAGGATATTCAAACCGAGTTCTTAAAACAGTATTTTACTCCTGGTTGAAAATTGGAATTAATAGTCGAGATTGCTAATTTTAGACAAGGATCTGAAGAAACGTTTGGGAATGCGTGGGAAAGATTTAAAAAGCTATTAAGAGCTTGTCCCGATCATGGTTATTCCTTAGATATGCAAATCCAACTTTTCTGTCGTAAATTAAGGAAAGACTCACGTGCAGATGTAGATCATGTATGTGGTGGTTCGTTAATGATGAGTGAAGCTCAAGTAGTTTACGATGCTATACAAAAGATTTCCAAAAATAACAGAATGTGGGAAACCGGCTCTAGCACAAGAAAAGTAGCTTTTGCAGGAGAATGTACACCGAATACGGAAGTTTAGCACACTTGGAGAATTTGAGTAGGAAATTTGACGGCTTATTAGCCAGTAAAACTATAAACTCAGAAAATATCATACCGAATGACTACTCAAATCATGATAATGTGTCATTAGGGATGGAAGAACCAGAAGGCTATTCAAGGGAAAAGGTGAGTTTTTTAAAACAGCATAGGAATTTGAACGATGCATATTCAAACTCGTTTAATGCTTTTAGAATAGATCACCCTACTTTTCGTTGGTCTGAAACTCCTAGTAAGCCAGGACAACCGCTGTATCCAGTTCAATACAAGAATCCATATCAAGGTTATCAAGGAGATACCACGAATCAAAATCTACAATCATTACCTAAACCATATCCACAACATACCACTCAAAGCATACAAGTAACTTTCGAGTTCAACTCAACCTGAAGGAGTTGATAAATGGGATAAATTAATGGAAAATCGATGGGTGTGATATCTACTCAAGCTCGAATATAGAAACCATGATGACTTCATGAAGTACGATCACTAAGGATATGAGTACGTTGAAAACATCTATAAGTGGACATGATACGAGAATGAGAATTGTAGAAGCTTCATTACGGAATTTGGAATATCATTTGAGTAGGGAAGGGGAGCGTAAAAGCATGAAACCTCAGGAGAGCTGCCAAGTAATCTTTGAAAGAAACCGAAAGAGGTAGCTACTTTGTTATTACTAGAAGTGGAAGGATCTATGGAAGTAATGGATTAGAAAACATCGAATTAGTGAAGTAGAGAATGATTTAGATGGTAAATTTGAAAAGAACGTGGAATCTAAAGATGAACTGAATTCACCAAAGAGGAAGAGGACATTATTGAAGATTTTCTAAAGGCGTAGCAGGATATATTGAACACTGGAAGTAAGGATGAGGAATGGGTCAAGGTTCTAGAATATTGAAAAATCCAAGATTGAGTAGGACCTTGACCAATGATCATGTTGAGAATGAATCAAGTTTGGAAAGGCCAATTCAAACCGAACCTTATCCGGATCAACCCAAATTCACCTCGATTCAATCGATAGAAAAAGCACCATATCCGGTGCATATTTTGAAGAAAAAGGTGCAGAATGATGACACACGGTGTCCTCAAAATGCACAATCATTCCAGAAAGCTTTACCATCTTCGTTTAACGACAAGGGTAAGGGAGGTATACATTCTAACCCTACTTTAATTGATCTTGAATTACTCCCCCATTCCCCGGAAAAGGAAATCAAAGAGATGAAGTTGGATAAGAAGTATGCACATTTTCTTGACACTTTTCGGCACTTAACAATTAATAGCCCTTTCATCGATGCTTATAAGGGAGAGCTTAGTTTGGGAATTAATGATGAGCGCGTTGTCTTTAACATTTACAATTCATTGAAATATCCATGCACTACACTAGAATCTTATTCTTGTGTGGACACTTTGTGTCCCCTTGTTGTGGATCGTACTAACACACAAGTAATTGAAGAAGATGACTTCAGCAATAATGTAAAAGCTCACAAACCGAAGGCTCGAAAATCAAAGGAAAAGGTCAAGAATCGGTTGGATTGGTGGAAATTGTCTAACCTCTGTTGGAAACCGGTATTAAAGACGGATGTGGTGCATGAGGATGACTCACCACCAGTGCATTAGAAAACCGGAGCAGAAAGTCTAGCTATAGACTATAAAACGGGTACTATTCTTCCTATTTACTCATTAAGCATTTATTTCTAGTTGATTCGTGTGCTTAATTGTTACATGCTTTGGTGAGTAATTGTTAGAAGTATCCCATTTAGTTTAGTATATTATATTAGTTGCTTAAGTTTGTCGAGCAAGCGAGCGTTAACCAAAAAAGCGCTACCGGGGGCGACCCGTAAAATGTTAAATATAATAATTACTCATACTTTGGATGATACTTTGCGAATACTTGATTGATTTTCATTTTGTTTCACCAAGTCTCAGGATGAATGTTTGAATGTCATTAAAAAGGGAATGATTAGGTGTTTATCCGAAAATCCCGATGGAGAAAAAGAGAAAAATTCAAATCGTCATTTCTTGGACTTAGGTTGTTGAGCGATTTGAAATAACACTTGAGGATACGGGTATAAAAGACTCTGAGTTAATACTTTTCCATACGTTACATTTCATGATCTAGTCATTTTAAATTTCAAATAACGTGTGACATGTATTAGTTCAAATACTATGGAATTGAGGAGGTCATAACTTTAAACCCACCCACCCACCCCTTTAATATCATCCGAGTATTTGTTTTGACTTGTTTTAGTGCATCATTGCTTTCCCAACAACTTATTTACACTCACTTTACATTGGGGACAATGTAAGTTCGTAAGTGGGGAGTGGAGTCGTTGGTCTAGCAATGGCATTAATGCTTATTTTGTATCAATAAATCCCTTAGTTTTTGATTTTTTTTCGAGCATTATTTAGTTGATTAAAATAAATTGTATAAGGTATATATTTCATGGATTTGAAGGTATAATGATCAATTTGGATGTGTATAACCAACATGAACCGTAAATGCATTGTAATTCCAAATATATTTGTGTAACATGAATTCCTTCACGTAAAACCTTTGATATTGAAGCGGAAAATTTTAAAGCTGTATCCATTCAATTATCTAGTGGTTATTCTATAGATAATTGCGGTAACTTAGTACCTAACTTTTGAATGTGTACTTGTGAATATACGAAGGTTTGAATGTGATAGGAAGGATATAAGTTAAAGAAGAATACCAAATTAAGATGAACTATCTATATGTTGGTTGTAGCTACCAATGATTTGAGTGCGATGAGGCGTTATCACGAAACGCGTCTATATCACTATGAGGTTTAAAAGCTCCATTTGCTGATTATAGTAGTCCACTAGGGTGTTATCACGAAGCGTCCTATTCTTTGGGAATGAAGGCATATGCTACAAATGTGAAAAAAAAAGGAAATATGGTTGAAAACTTAGTTATCTTGACTATCCCAGTATATAAATGAATGATATGCTTTAGGGATTATCTAATAAGTACACGGAAGGACTTTGTGTGGAAGCGTTCTCGCTATATACCTAGGAAAGTCATTAGGGTATGCGAATGGATATTTGTGCGTTTACTTGAATTATTCAAGAGAGGATAGTGGAAATTGAAAAGGCTTGTCACACACACTCTGTTATACATTTATATTGAGGTTAACGCTGGTTGTAATTCTAATGGTTGCGAGATCTCGGTTGTCCCTCATATCTTATATCTTCATGAATTTATCTCTCATTCATTTTGTTTTATCGCTTGTTTTGCTCGAGGGCGACCAAAAGCTAAGTGGGGAGTTGTGATGAGAGACAAATTAATGATCATTATTACGACATTTTACCCCAATATTGATACCACTTTGAGCATTATTGTACCAATTTAAGTCAATAATTACTTAATTTTATCCAAATATATAAATAGTGGTTATTATATAAATTATCGTATTTTTATAAGTTTTATAAGTTTTGTACCGGTTTAGTAACCGGAGTGTAAGTGTCGATTTTACGGGTATTTGTGGTATTTTTATTGCGATTTATGATAAACCAAAACCCGAGTGGCGACACTTTTTGAAGTTAAAACATATCTTTTGAAGGGTGTAAGAATGTGCCATGAGCTTAAAAGTTCAAGTGGATCAACGTTTTCGTAATGCTATTATCGAATTATATCTTCGACGAACAAATGGCCCATCAAAAGGCATTTTCTGAAGAAGAGTCCTTCATGAAAGTTGTAGATCTTTGAAAGAGATTTCCAACGCATTTTGAATCACGTCAATCGGAGGTCTACAACTCAAGATATGAATTTTTCAAGTTTCAGCTCAAAACTGATGTTTTTTACAGTCCCGGATCGATCCGGCGAAACAGAAAATCGACATAATGATGATTTTGCACATGGGGCTGCAGAGGATGAGCTTGGGATAAAGTTTTTTATTCCCGGATCGATCCGGCCCTTTCCCGGATCGATCCGGCCGTGACTATTTTGCCTATAAATAGGCGCATTCTCATCAGTTTTCTTTGCCCCTCTTTTCTTTTCCCTCTTTTCTTTCTCTCGCCCATGCTTCTCTTCTTTTTATTTTTTTTATTTTGTAGATCATGTATATATATATATATATTCTATTTATGAATATATATGTGATACTAGTCTTTAGAGTATGCCGTGCAAGGCACGGCATGCCCATTCCAAATAATTCCTATTTTTTGTGATATTTAAGTGTACTTGTAACTAATATTAGATCTATGATATGTAACCATCACATGTAAATGCCAAATTCGACAGGAATAAATGTAAATAGCAGTAGTATAATAGTAAAGCATACATATATATAAAGGCCAAGAAAACAAATAAAAGGCATGCATATATATATTACATAAAGGTAATTGTGCCCTGAAGAGCTACTACAAAGGCGTCAAAATATTACATGATCATTGATAATGTTTGATCCCAAAAGCTAAGGCAAAATAAGTTTTGTGATCTTTACTTCATAAGCGTAGAACTTCACATATTATCCAAAACCATTAAGCGTCATTAGATGCCTGACTAATGGTCGTAATATGCAAGTGTTTTCATTATTTAAAAGCAGATTAAAACTTATACACATAAGATATGGGCTACTTCGCATGGCACCAGAAGGAGAAACAGCATTTATTGGCCTGACTGCTCCTCAGCTTGTTTGTTCTTAAGCTTTTTTATCGGACTTTCACTACCAAGAGTTGGTGCATCAGTTTCTTCTGCCGCAGATGGAACCACCTGAGAAAGGAGCACATCTTGGTTTTCATCAGAAATGCCAGTGAACACGATGGCCCTTTTTGTTGGAGGACATGGCAGCATGGTTCCCTTATCCATAGCAGCTGTAAGTGCTATTTCTTCTATTACTTTCTTGGTTGATGGACTAAACCAGCTGCTTTTCTTTTTCAGCATCCATAGAAGGAGAACCTGCAGCTTGGTTCAATTTCATCTGATGAGTTGGAAGATGGTGTGTTCTTTGCATGATTGAGTTCTTCTTGATTGTACAATTTCACAACTAAATACGTCCTTTCAGCTTTATTTCTGAAATTGTTGTCATAATACTTAAGAAAGCACACAACGGACTTCTTGTCTATTTTTCTTGCAATTTCATCGGTCGTGGTGCATTCTACAAACATGAATACATTTGATTAAAAGAAATCTTGATATATATAATCAATGGGGCAAAGAAAACATAAGCGACTCGATTCATGTGAAGTGAGTACATTAAAGCAAAAGCACATAAAGGGCAATATATAAGCAAGGAAGGCGCAGCAGTGATTATGAATGAAATGAGAAGGAAATTTTAAGCGCTTTGTTATTTAAACTCTAGGCACTGTGTCTTTGTAAAGTAGCAATCTATTTAATATCATGCCTGCATTTTTGTAAATTCCTTTACAGTTTAGCTTAGTTCCATTTGGGTATGTTAAATGTTTGATGATCAATTCGGTGAAGATATATTCAAGTCTGACTTTTTGTTTGTTAGCATATTAGACTACACATATATATAACATCACATTCCTTGTAATTTTGTAAGTACCTTCGCATCGACTTAGAAGCTCTCAAGAATGATGAAACCGATAAAATTTTCTCGCAGTAGATGAGAAAAGTGTGGCGAGAAAGTGTTCAGATTCATCATTGAGGAAGACATGTACATGACACTGCACAAATGTAGGTGGAATCATGTGAAGGAAGTTTATTTATTGGATTGTATGTCATTATGGGGCAAGGAAGTGATCTATAGTTTACCGTGGTTCAACATTCATTTCTTTGTTGCAATACATGCATGTAAGGTTCCGACCCTCTTTGGAAGATTGGCGGTTTTCTTGCATTTATCACAAACTGTATAGCAGAGCCTGTCTTGTGCTGGCATTAAATGAATAGTTGCTGCAATCCATGCAGCCTGCAGCTATAGAGACAAATGCAAAGCAATTGTTTAGCTTTTGGATGTATAATGAAAAAGGAACACATGACCAAATGCGGTGCATACCTTTTCCATTGATGATGTAACATCTACGATTGGAATAATGTGTGCGGCGGTGGGGTGGAAAGAGGATGGAAGTTGATTTGTAAGCTTCTTCTTGAAGTAGCTGTGCAATCTCCTCAGCGTGTTCATTGTACCTGCATCAATATATTTTTTTTGTTACTAATAAGGCATGGCAAAGTTTAGGAAAGTTGATTCAGTCATCCTTATAAATCCAGCAGGTTATCAGTCTTAAGCAGCATAATGAAAGAACAAAGCCAAACAACAGAGCTTTGATTGTGTAAGTAAAAATGGCCTCATCAGCTCGTTTTGCATCCAAGTGCAAATCTAAAGGCCGTCAAATTAAACAGAAATTTGGACTGGGAAACACTGCATGCACCCTAAGCGCTTGATGCCAATCCAGAAAGAAAAGCTCCAAACAAATATCTCAAGGGCATACAGTCAAACTATGTACCTTGCCCTGAATCACCCACAACAGGTGGGAAAAGAAAATTTGATCCAAGAACACCCAAAAGGGGGGAAAAAAACCGTAAAATAAATCTACATAAATGACATGTTACTCTTCATAACTGCACTACTTTATACTATGAAATGGTTATCACTGTTAGTAACATCAACTCTAACAGCCAACACCTAAACATGATTCAAATTCTGCTTTTGGTGACAAAAATAAAGGATCAGTACTCAGATGCCCTTGCTGCGTACCAAAACAGTTACTGACTCAAAAACTATGATATAATCAACAAGCAATTGATACCAACTTTATTATTTATTCAGTGTATGGGAACTCTAGTCTTAAGTTGTGACGGTTTCTACCTATACAACTTCAATGTTTGCTCCCCCTGTTCAGAATAATAAAGAGAGAGAGAGAGAGAGTAAAATGGGATTAGCATTTGCACAGCAGCGTGCAACGTACTTTAAGCTCAAACCGTGGATATGTGTTGTGCGCTTACATTTTTCGTAGTCTAATATCAAGGAAAATACATGAACTTGATGACCAGGAACCTGTTTGTTCCAACCTAAACTCTATATCAATCAAACTGATAAAGGCATTGTGCTAACAAATCAAAACTGGACCCGACACAAAGGAAAAAGGCACAACGATAAAGGATACTAACACTTTTACAATTTCCCAACCAATTGACATTAGATAGCAATTCATACAATCAACTCCAAACCCTACTCACCACCAGCACAAATTTGAACTTCAATTAAATAGTAGGAGAAAATAAAGGAACAATAACACCATGGAAAACACAATTAGGCTTGTTAGTTCCGCCCCACAGTCAAACTCTTACATTCTATAATAATCATTCAAGTATGGAATACTAACCAAACATGCTAATTTATTCATATTCAAGTTCAATAACGGAAAAAAACACTTACAATAACACCATAAAATGTGTTGATTCACTCATATTCAAGTTCAGTGAAGAATAAAAACACTCATAGTAACACCAGAGAAAGCATAACAAACGTATTTGTTCGACCTCATAGGCAAACTGTATTCAAGTATAGTAAAGAATCAAAAAACTCTAATTAACAGCATAATAAAGGACATTTAAAGCACAAGAACATTCTTTATTCAAGAACAGTAAAGCATATAAATAGGTTTGTTGTGACTATGAGTTTAATGTCCTTTAAGACATCACTTCCTAGAAAGATTTTCCCTGGTTAGTTATGAATGAAGAAGGCCGCATATAAATACAACAAATACAAATAAAGACATAAAGGCTTTTCTTAGGCTGCAACTACCACATGCAAGAGAAGAATGACAAAAATCAGGCACATACTGAAGATTAGAACAAGAACCTGGAGAAATAAATGAAATACTGACCCACGAAATGGAAGAAGCATAGGGTGAGAGTAATGAAATCACTGATTGTCCTATTTAAAGGCCCTTTTAGCTATGGTCCCGAAAAAACAACCCCCCCAAAAAAAAATGTTCGATGTAAAAACGCAACTTGTAATGCGGCGAATTACCAATTTCCTTCATATCAAAGCGTGGCTTACCAAATCCACGAAGCTGTCATTTCTCGCCAACTTCTACGAAGGTTGCCAAAATACTCGATTTCGCCTCATTTCGGCACCGGCAGAGAATGAATCTCGGCCGACACGTGAGTAATTCGTGTACCTAGCCACGAAAGCTTCCATCTTTGCACTGGAGCATATCAAATCGGATATGGCGAGGCGCAGGCGAGCGATGGCCAGGAAGTCAAAGAGGTTCAACCACCGGTAGAGAAAGGAAACCAACTCCTGTCCTTTTTTTGGGAATGTATATTGTTTTTGATAAAAAAAAAAAACATAATCTGACTCTTAATAATAATAATAATATCTATTATACACTATATCTTATCTGCTTACTATACTAAGACGGAAGAAAGGAAGAAAGGAAAAGAAGGAAAACATTTTGACTATATATATACACTACCATGTCATATTAACCTTAAGACACGATACAACACATTTTAACACCATGTTCGATGTGTGTCAGGTGTTTAAATTAATATTTTATGAAATTTAAATATGCCACACGCTTCCAACACATTATCGACACGCACGAATACGGCATGAACACACCACGATACCCTTAAACCCAAGCATTTTGGAAATAACTTTACATTGTAAGAGACATCTCTATATTTATATCTGTTTATGATGCATCGACACTTCAATGTAATCGACGTGCGTGGCATCCAATGTAAGACACAACACAACACACTCCGACATGCCCTAACACCATTATTTAAAATTTAAATATCTGGCACGACTCAAACACACTGTTGACACTCCCCAACACTGAATCGACACTCCCCGGCACCATGAACCCATTTGTAAAATATATTTTCCTTTATTATTATTATTTTTCAATGGAAGCTTTAATGAGACACGTTTTTGTATCAAACTTACATTTTTGGGTTGGCAATCAATAATTTTGAGTCGTTGGAATTTTTGAAAGCCAACCACATTTTTGATGTCACTATGTAAAGATCGAATATGTCTTTTAATACTCACAGAGTCGATCTAAGATGTCGGGGACGTAGCATGCTTCTAAATTTTGCAATCAACCATATTGTCGTGCCCACAATATGTTGTACGACGTGTTTGTGAAACATAAAAATACATGATGGCTATTTTTTACAATGGAAACGTAAAAATACATGATGTCTATTTTCATAATACATTAATAAATAATACGTCGTATTAAGTTTATATGTTTGACACGGCTGGCTTTGATTTTATATTTTGTTTTAAAACAGTTTAAATGAAGTAAACCAAAGCTGCGACACCATATAAAGGAAAAAAAGATAAATTTGTTTTAGATATTCATAGAATTTATATATTATTCATATCATTTTATCTAATTTTGTAGATCGGAATGATCTTTTTTTTTTGATAAATTGGATATTATTTACATAATAACCGGAACCGACTAACCACAGCGAAACGAACATATTCATTCATAAACCGAATCGAACTAAACCGTGTATGATATATGGTTGGTTTTGATTTCATATTTTGGTTTTGAAAAATAGTTAAAGCCGAAGCAGTAAACCGAACCGTGAACACCCGTAAATTAATGCAATACAATATAGAAGTAGAAAAAAAAAAAAAAAAAAAACATAACAGGACACGTGGCATGCAGGGAGCATTGTCCAAACTTTGTACACAAAAACAAAGAAGAGCCGACGTGGCTCAATGCAAGAGCTTGTTGCCCATTCATTTAATAGATAGGTGGATATATATATATATAGATAGATCACAGATTTACTTTCTTTTCATCTCTTTCTCTTTTTATTTTATTTTCTACTGTGTATGTATACATATGTACATGTATGTATATATATGTTTTTATATTTATAAATAAAAGTAGATCATCAGTTGTAATCTTTCGAGAGGATTATCAGGAAGTTGTATTGAAGAAGTTGTTATTTTAGGAGGATCTGACTTAGATCCGCAATAAACGGGTAATTTTATCAAGTATTATGTTTGTTGTTTCTATATATCTATAATAATGTTAAGCTAAAAATATATCTAGCCAAGATATAAATCTGAATTAGTTATCTTTTTATAGATCTGGATGATTGACTCTGGTAATAATGATTAAAACCAATTATAATGAATCTCTTTCTATTTACACTTAATTGTACGGATAGAAAGACCGGAGGGTAAAATTGGCCGAGTGAAAACGTGACAACGGAATCCGATTTCCTACCCGGGGGCAGATTTATCTTGGGAGAGATAAATCTTATTAAAATTGTGCTCACGATATTATTACGTTAAAATCACCTGTTTAATGAATCAATCTTAAAATTGGCCGAATGACAAAACGGGAGTGACCCATGCTTAAGATGACATTGGATAGAGGACTAGACATATGACAATTTCATACGCTCGTGTGAGGAGGAGTTGTCAGCAGAAAGACACCTGGTTCATACATAATTGACCTCCTTGCATCAAGGAAAATATACATCTCATTCAATTTCACTACAAAAAAGAGATCGTAATTCAAGAACGTATTCTTGGCTAGATCCAAAAATATATATATTATCTATTTTTATATTTATATATTTATTTCTCGCTTTACTAACAATCTAACTAATCTAACTATCTAACCGAGAAAAATGGTAAAAGCTGCGACTTAGATCGAGTTAATAATAATTTTCTTGGTGTTTAACCACACTTTGAATTATGCCTTCATTTCCCTGAGGATACGATACTCTGACTCACCATACTATGCTATGATTTGACCCGGTACACTGCCGGTTAGGATCTGTATAGCCTAGAAAAGGTCCGTCAGTAGGTGGGTGTGATAAGGTATGTGTGGTATAGTAGAGTGATATTTGATAAGGTAAGTGAGGCTAGTTGTGGGGTTAGGTAAAATAAGGTAAGGTGGGGTGTTGGGGAGGGTAGGATATATAGGCTATGGTAACGTAAGGTGTGGTAGAGTGAGTGAAAGTGATAGATGGCGACATGTTTTGGCAATTTTCATTCAATAGCATACTACGTATGTCTTCAATTGTTAACGAAAAAAATGTTTTGTAACAAGTGTCATTATAGATAATATGTGCAAGAGGAGGCCATGTCATCATCATCAGCACCTTGTTATGATATGAAAGAATTTGATCTCTTAATGATGAGAGTCAACTTGTCTATCATTTTCTATGTAATTATACCCCATTTATACCTCGTTTTATATGTTTTCTGAGACATTTGGTTGTATTTTGATATATTTACACCTTGGTTATCATTTCCGGACCTAGGACGTAAAGTCCGGGATTCTCGGTCTTTTTCGGTGTAATTTACTATACTCTCGGTCACCCTAGTTTCCTTTAGGGATTATGTGTGGTATTTGTTGTGATTTTGTACAGGACTTAGGTGTTTGATATGTCCAGAAGGCGAGATACGAGGATTGGAACGTGTGCCCGAAGCTTAAACGTTCAAACGGATCAAAACGCGGTGGTACTACAACCATTCCTTCCATTGATCTGCATTTGGATCCACCTTAGAGGCATTTTCTGGGCTGGACATCTTCATGAAAGTTGTAGCCAATTGAATCAGATTTCCAATGCAACTTGAATCACTCGATTCGGAGGTCTACACACAAAGTTATGACTGATTTACTGAAGGTGTGTCAGCTAGGCGTGGCTTAGGAAGTTGCTGATGGATTTTCTTCATGGAATTTTTTGACAGGCGCCCGCCTGTGGGTCCAGATCTGAAAAACACCATAAATACACCCCCATTTGATCTAGATCGGTGAACTCTGTTTTTGAGACTCTTCTTCAGCCATTTTTCTCTACACTTTTCCATTTCTTTTAGTTTAAATTAGGTCTTATGTAAATATTTAGATTAAATTAGTTAAACTAGTTGTAATCCGAAGATCGTTGCTACCCGGTTGTTTGAATTTCAACTTGGATTTCGTTTCCGTTTTCGGTGACCTTCATCTTCACTTTTTCGGTAATCACATTTCTGACTTTTGAATCTTGAATCTTGTGGTTTCAATTGATGATTTCTTGATCTTTTCTTACTTTAATGATTATTTAATTTTCCGATAAGCGAGTTATGTGATAATCTTCGAAATCGAACCCTAGTTTGTTGATTGAGGTAATTTTGATGTGTTGATTGTTAGATTCTCGGTGTTGTTAACGTTAGAACTTATTCTTAATGACTTTTGTTGAACCGATCACTCAATAATTGTGTCACACGTATCGTCTTTACATATGTATTTTGCGAGAGGTGCGGGAAAAGGGTTCTAGGATCACCCCAGTAAAACCGATCGAGTTGTTGATTCGGTTTTCGTGTGTGAGGTTTATATCGTTGTTAACCAGCGTCTCATGTAGCGTAGACCGTGTTGAGTCGATTAAATCCGGTCGGCCGGATTGTTGAATTCGACATAGGAAACTAGGTTGTTGAAATTGGCGCTTAGTTTCGGAAATAGGAGACGACATCCTTTAACAATGCCAAGAACATTAGAGTATATTGAAATCACTTCCGGTTACAAGTTAGGGCTCGATAGTAGTCGATTGGATCATAGCTCGGCTATCTCTTTTTTTATTTATTATAATTTTAACCCTTTGTTTTGTACATCATTGTAGTAGAACCGGTGATCTGACAAATCACCGTCCTTAGAATTTATGTACCGTACTTGTGTTGGCCTAAACTAGGGACGATACCGACTTTGGTACTCGACCAGATTCCCTGTGGGATACTTGACTCACGATCACCAATTCTGATTACCCATGTCTTACATGGGTGAGATTGGACACTTAGAAAAGGCCGACCACTTAACATCGTATGCGAAAGAAAAGCAAGTGTCAAATATTAAACAAATAACAAATTCAACCAACCTCTCCATGTAGATCTGAATGAAAATAAACAAATTGCGTAATTAACTCTGATATCATAATAAAAATACAGGTCTAACAAAATATAAGATGAATGACATCAACCTAGTAGATATACGTTGTCGGGCTAATATTGACAAGTGAAACTGAGACTATTGGAAAATTAAAACGCCAAAGATAAAGAATACTAGAATAAACTCCAATGCGCGCAAAACATATTGATCAGTTCAGAAATATTTCGTCCTCCACACTCCCTATGGAAAATGATCGCAAATCTCTCTCTCACGACAATGAATGATGTTAGATTCAAACGATTACTCATATGATAAAACCAAGACACTCAAAAATATACTGATAATACATTTCTGAATGATTTCCTTGTTTACGGTCTGTCTTTTATAGGAGAAATATGTCCATTTGAAATGATGTAAGCCTTCACAAAAAGTTGCACAGACAGAATACACTACACTTCAGATCCATATCTGATGTCATCGTAGCGATCAATGGATAATGATCGTGGAGACTAAATTATGGAACTCGATCCCCTACGGTGCAAGGGGTGCACCGCGCGGTGCTGTGCACCCGAAACGACGCCGTTTCGGTCCGATCTAAAAAAATACACAATCAACTCTGCAACCAGTACGAATGTGGCATTAATATCTGTCGCTACACCGACAGGCCCTGCGAGCCCTGTCAGCAGTTTCCTAACTTGTTTTGTTGCCGGATCATATTCTAATAATTCTCCAGTTGCGTCGTCTGTTTGATTAACACCATTAAGTGCAACATCCCTGCATGCATATACAGTCGTTAAAATCACACATATTTAGAGATGGCAATTTCGACCCAACCCGGTGGATATCCACCCGACCTTACCCGTTAGGGTAGAGTATTTTTTAGGGTAGGGGGTATGTGTTTAATTTTTCAAAATCCGCCGCGGGTAGGGTAGGGTATGGATATGTGATGTCTACCCGTCATAATACCCACCCGACCCACGATAAATATATGGGGGAATGAGGGAGAAGGACATAAATATTTAAATGATTGAGTAGAAGGGCGATCTTTTGAAACTTTTGCATAAAAGGACAAAACTATTTATCCACCTATCAAATTCATTATTTTAAATTCACGCTTAGAAATTCAATGTCGAAATTCACTAATTTTCAAAATTCATTGTCGAAAGTCATTTGATTTTCGGGATTATTGTCGAAATTCACCGATTTCGGGATTATTTGGGAGGTTCATTGATTTTGGGATTCACCATGTTCATTATTCTCGCTTATAAAAATTATGCAATGATTGTCTCTTCTCCCTATAAAAATATGTATTTGTCTTTGTTAATTAAAAATATTAGGATTGTATGCTCAGTATCCCTAATTACCCTTAAATATATATATATAATGACTACTTCTGTTACATAAAAAAAATAAAAAAAAATAAAAAAAACAACTAAATAAATGACAAGAGAAAAAGAAAAAAAATTAAATGTCATTTAGATACACTATTATTCTCCTTATATATCAATTGTCGATGTCGAAAGTCTTGTTTTTTTTTAATTTTCTCCCAATCGATTTAGTCGTCCCGTCAAAATCATGTTTAAAAGGTGGGATTTTTTTTTTAATCTTTTGCTTTTTTATTTTTATGAATGTATTTTTTTAATATAATCTATTCTAACATTAACATCAATTGACAAACCAAAATATGTGTGAATACTGCTACAATGTATAATAGTATTTTTATTTCACAACTAATGCCGCCAAAATCAAGGTTGATAGGTGAGATTTTTTTAATCTTTTAGTTTTTAATTAATTCAATGTATGTATAATCAGTGGCAAACCCATGAAAAGTTCTTAGTGGGGGCATCGGTCCAAATTTGAAAATCTAGTGGGGACATTAGTAGTGTTTAATCAAATTTCCGGATCTCAACGGGGGAATTGCTCCCACCCAATTGGCTATAGGTCCGCCCATGTGTGTAATCTAATATATTTCAAAAATACGATCTTGAAACTCGTAAGGAACTTATTTTTGTTAAGGAACTAAAAAAAAATCTATTTATGTTTTTGTGTGAAGATAAGTAAATTTTGTCACATGTATGATATTTTGAGTGCCATGAATTTCTTTTATTTAATAGTTTGTACCTCTAAAAAATAGTTTGTAGGATTTACACGTCAATTGTTTTAAGAATTCAACACATTAATTTAGATACACAGGAACAAGGATCAAACACCTTCAAATATCACGTTCTAAGGATTCAACACATATTTTAAGACTTGATGTTGAGTATTTACGTCAATCGTTATTAGTTAAAAAAATTATTATATGATTTTTGAAGTTCAATTAATGTGATTATATATCCATGGATATCCATTGACCCGTGGATATCCATGTGGGTAGGCGCGGCATGGGTAAAAGATTTTCTACCCGTATGGGTAATGGGTAGGGTATGGGTAGAAAAAAAATTTGATGGGTAGGATATGGATATAGTAAAACCCGCGCCCACCCGTACCCATTGTCATATCTACACATATTAAGGAAATAATTGTACGTGCAAAGAGATATATAGCATTTATGTATAAAAATTTTATGGTGAATTGTTGTATGAAGGTTGTGCCAAAGTAAGCATACTTTACCACCTTTCATTTCTAACCATACACATGCCAAAAGTGTATTATGAAAGAGAGTTAAAATAAATGGGCTTCAAAGTATGCCACTTTGCATAACCTTCCTACAACCGCTTAACCATAAAATCACTCATATATACACACACGTACTTGGGGCCGAATTTGGTACTGGCATTAGTAAAATAAACGCGTTTGTTGGCAGCATAATCAACCGCGTAGAGGTATTTGTAGGGCACGCCGTTTGTTGTAGGTACAAGTGTCGTCGCTAGCCCTCCGAAAGGTCCTACAACTGTTAGACCCCTATAGGGATCACATACATATAGTTTAAGGTCTATAGGTATAGCACCAAGGATTGTAGGTATAGTACGATAGTCTAAGGATATCCCCAAAGGCAATCCACAGATGGGGCCATTGTCAACGTTGTTATCACACAAAAAAAACTTGTCCTGCACAAACTCAATAAAATTAATTAATTAGTACAACATTAATTCATGCATTAACAATATTAAGCTATATATATCACAATTTTTTTTTTTTTTAACATCAATCTTTATTAAGGACCAGCCAGGAGCCGGAAGAAACCAAGCACCAATATTATAGTACAATGTGCATGCAAGAAGAGAGCAAAACTAGGAATATATATCACAAATTAGGGTTTAATTACCTGGTTGGTGAAGTATACCCGAAATTTAATTAAGAAACGGTTGCCCACGGACGGATACTGAAGAATTCTGCCATTAGAGACGCCGGTAAAGAAAACACCAAAGGGCAAAACGTATGCAAGAGACTGAGGAGAATTCGCATTCAATGCGAGTGAATCGGAATATTCAACGCTTATAGAAATGATGAAATGAGGTAGAAGAAGAAGAAGAACAGTTGCAGACATGGATCTTGAAGAAGATGGCCATTATCATCTATCACCAGGGGCGGACCCACCCTATGCAGGGGTGGTCTCAAGCCCCCAAATGGTCACAAGCCCCTCATAACAGTGGCGGATGTGGATAGAAATAATTTTCGAAGTCAGTAATTTTTGTCCAAGTAGAATAATTTTTACGATTGCCTAAAATATTTTTCTATAGGTAAAATGTAGAGTTTTCTTTCGAGAAATATTTTTCAAAATCTGTAAGTAATTATTTTTAAGTAGAATAATTTTTTTACGATTGCCTAAAATATACATATATATAGGTAATAATTTTTTTTTTTGCCCATTAATGGACGCTAGTGAGATCATGTAAATCCGCCTCTGCCCACAATATGGTTAAAGCCTCCCAAATTTTTATTATTGTAATAAGTAGTGTTAATATTAGTATGTTATGTGTTTTTTTGAACAAAATACCTTATATCCCAGTGGTTTAAGAACAAACCTTTTTAAGTCTACATAATTACAGGTTGTAAGTTGAAATCACTACCAACATTTTTTATTTTTTTTTTAGGATTTTTTTAATTTTCAGGTTTATATACCAAGACTAATCCCAGAAAATTTTTCCTGGTTCCGCCACTGTCTATCACACTAATCAATTAATTAACACTATGCTGCAATGCTATGGACCTATGGTGTGTGTTTATCATGTATTTATAGCCAGCCAATCTTGGTTTTAGTTCAGTTGTTTCCTAATATACTATGATTAGACAATTTGGCAAATATGAAGGAAAAAAGGGGGTGGGAGGTGGGGTGGGGGGGGGGGGGGTGAGGGGGAGAGGTGTTAATTAGCGGCACCACAGCTTTATAGAAGTCAGATATTTTAAAAGCGCGTGATCAATCTATTCTGATTTCGTGTAAATTTCAACTTTAAAGAGGTCAAAAGCTGATTTCGACCACTCACTTTCAAAAATTATTATTGTTAACGAGCTATGAATGCTGATTAAAATAAGGTCTCAAGATTCTAATTATATTTTTTTTCAAACCAAACATAATTAAGTCAACTTTCGAATTTTCAAGGTTAGCGGGCTGTGAATGATGAATAAAGTAATAATAACACGTTTATTACCGGCTGGCTTAATTTTTAATTCAAGGTTCTTTGCTGCTTGTTCGAATTCCCCCCAAAAAAATAAAAAAAATAAAATGAAAGATAAATAAAATACATGATCCCCTTCGAAATATATGTCCAAAATTATCTAGTCGGGTGCCACAGCGAAATTCGGCCAATCGGCCTCTTCAGAATCAAATTTATACACAATGGCTACATGTATGCGGCTGTTGATTACAACATTAATAAATATTGGATTGAACTATTACTTATTTACTTGAAATGATATTTATTAGTTTTGAGGGTATTAATTAAAGTCAAAAGGATATCTCTTTAATATTTATAAAACAAGTTACCCTTCAAAAAAAAAAAAAAAAAAACAAGTAAACAAACTACGTATCTTTGTCATATCTTCAACTGCTGATTTTCTAATGTTAACGAGCTATGAATGAGAAAAAAAATAAAAAAACATTCAAAACTTCTAGATCTTCGTAAAAAAAATTTAAAATTAACTTTTAGATCTATAACCCAACTTATCTAGTCATCCCTTCCAATTTTCGAGTTTTCAATGTTAATCAGCTATTTTTGGTTACAGAAAAATATAGAAATAAAAATTGTAATCAGACACATGACACAACACGATGGGTCAGTGAGACTACTCATAATATTGCAGTGGACCTCTTTTAAATAAATGATAAATTGTCATTGGTTTATCGTTACTTTAACATTCGTTGTGTTATACTAGTTGTAATCAAAGCTTTACTTTTTATTAATATGCATCGCACATGAGTCGTATTTCGAAAAGGTTAATGCCCGTGTCCAAAGGCCCACGGTGTCTGCACTTAAAATTTCATAGATTATGTAAATCGAAAAATATGCATGTCTCAATGATGTAGTTTGTAAATATTGCTTGTATTTATTTATTTTTTTCTTAGAAAAGTCAATACAAAGTATCTAACTATCACAAATGGCAAACATGAATGGGAAAAAAATTAAAAAATAAGGAGGCTATAGCGGCACCAGAGCCGTATAAAAATTAGACATTTTTAAATTCACAACAGTCAATCTATTTGTATTCGTGTAAATTTCGACTTTACAGAGGTCAAAAGCTGATTTCGACCCTTCCAGAATCGAGTTTGTGTATAAATTTGGTAATATCGAATTTCGCTGTGGTACCTATCGATATATTGACTATGGTGTAATTAATAGTGTCCACAAAAAATAGGTGATTAAAATATCCATTAATCTATGTTAAAACTGTGTAGTTCAGATTGTGTCACGCAGCTACCCCACAAATGTGGAAAGACGGAACAACACCAACCCAGTTTCAAAAATTATTATCGTAAACGAGCTATGAATGCTGATTAAAATAAGGTCTCAAGATTCAAAATCTTTTTCATTCCAAACCTAATTAAATCAACCCTTGCCAACTTTTTCGAATTTTTAATGTTAACGATCTATGAATGATGAATAAAGTAATAGCTCGTTCACCTTCTCGCTTTCTCAATTTGCCTTTAATTCAAGGTTGTTTGTTGCATGTTCGAACTCCACAGAAATAATAATAAAAAAATAAAAAATAAATATGACTACTCTAATAAAAATATGACTGGTATAAAAATATGTTGTACTACTTTATCGTGATACTATCGCTACTCTAATAAAATATAAACAGACAATTGGCAAAGAGAAGTGATAGAGCCATATTGAAATTTACAACAACAAAATGTACCACACATTTCTGTACCATCTATTTTGTTATGGTATAAATATTTTTCATTAGCAAATATATATTATGAAGAAAAATATATACCGTTAATGTAACACAATCAGTCAATCTACCGTTGGGCACATGAGCAAAACTCGACCTCTTTAGAGACGAAATTATGTGCAAAATTCGACTCTGATAGGGTTGAAATCAGATTTCGAAGTGTGGTGTCATGGCTGGTCGACGGTAGTACTATTAACGATGCCTGGAAGAAAAAAAAAACAAATAGTTTCTAAAGACACTTCATTTTTTTCTACTTGTGTCACCATTGTTGTATAAAAAATAGGTGATTAATTAATTGTCAAAGACGCCGTACATTAAATTTTTAAATAATAAATCTAACGATGACATCACACCTGTTAATATTTAAGCTTACTTCCAGTTTTTTTAATTTATAATTACTGTATATATTAATTATAGCCACAATGAAACTCCATATCTTTTCCATTTCTTCAACTACTGATTTTTATAATGTTAACGAGCTATAATAATAAGAATAATCATAATAATAATAAATCGAGCTATGAATGACGAATAAAATATATCTCAAACTTCTTTAAACCAACTTAATCCAGTCAACCCTTTTAATTTTAAAGTTTTCAATGTTAATGACGATGGTGAGAATAGGCCTGGCCACGTGTCACTCTTATAACATCCCAAGGATGAGAGAGAAAGATAAGAAGGAAGCATTTAGGGCCAGGAGCCCCACACCAATGAGACCCTACCCTAGGAGGGAAGTCTGCCTATCTCCGACCTGACTACCGCACTGTAGTGCAGCTCGGTCTAGTCTGGAGAGAGGACGCGCAGCTCAGGTCGAGATGACCCGAGGGGCCCATTTAAAGCCGACTGGCTCTTTCCTTATATGATAATCCGCACATGTGCCTACATTATAGGAGAATCCCTGGATTACCGGAAGGAAATCCCATAATTCAAGTATAATCATAATTATCCTTTGCTAGAGATAAACACGTGATGATCCTTAGGGTTTAAGGATTCTACGACTTGTTTGACAAGGAAAGGGGTGAGAGGCCTCCCTATATAAACAACCCTAAAGAACTACGAATGACTTGATTCCAATTTAACTATTGGATACGTAGGCAACTTGAGGGAAACTAACTCTCAGGCTCAGTCTTAATCACACCAAATCACTATCTCCATTGTTTCTGTCCTTGTTTGAATCGTCCTAGAGGCTAATTGGATCCGTAATTGATATAATCGACAATATCAATTGGCGCTAGAAGGAGGGCCTCTTTGTTGCGATTTGATCAAGAAACAGCGATGGTACCACCAAAAATACAGGAAAAAGACCAAGCCGGCGGCAAACTAGAGCGCCGGAGAAGTAGACCCCACGGCTACTACTAGCGACCTCAAACCAACCCGAGGAGAGGCGGCGGATCGGCAAAGACAAAGAGCCTTGCTAGATGCGTTACGTAATTTGGATGTTCCAAACTTTCAAAAGTGTTCTAGGTTTGGCCCTAAAAAGGCGAGAAGAGAAGCTCCACAAAGCGTGGATCCAAAGGGTAACTTGGCAAATAAAGAGGATGAGGAGAAACCTCTCTCCACCTCTCATCATCACGCAGCATGGATGAGTTAAGGCTCAGCCCAGGAGGCTTCCAGGCGGAATTAGACGGGATCTGGGAAAGAAAGCGGACGATCTCTCAATCGAATCGCGTTCTCAGAGCAGATTTTGAACTACCCACGTCCTGAGAGATTTAAGATCCCAAAACTGGAAGCATATGACGGAACGAAAGATCCCCAGGATCACCTCTTCCAATATCTAACGCACATGAATTTAGACTGTGCACCCGAGGAGATGAAGTGCAAAGCCTTCCCGGCCTTACTTACGGGCAGGGCTCGTGAGTGGTTCCGGAAATTACCACCTCAGTCTATTGAGAATTTTGAAACCCTGGCAAGAAAATTTTTGCAGGCTTTTGTCACCGCTTAAACCCTTCCAGAGGAATGTCACCTACCTCCTCACAATTCGTCGAGAAAAAGAAGAAACGGTCTTTGCAAGACTAAAAGATTCAATGGGGAGTCTAGGCAGGTCGGGAATGCCGATGAACACCTCCTGACCACCTCTTTCGTAGCAGGCCTACGAGAAGGTAGATTGTATGCAAAGCTCAATGGTCGACTTCCGAAATCAATGGATGAGTGTATGGATCTGGCATACAAACACTGTCAAGGTGAGGAGGCCAACCGTTTAAAGAGGGAGTCGGAAGCCCCTAAGAAAGAGAGGCCATATGACAGATCTGATAGAAAGCGTAAACCGGTATGGGACCGAGTAGCTGCGCCCATAACTGACCGACTCGGGAAGAAAGGGGCCCTTCAAGAGAGGGACTTTATCCCTTTGAACCGATCGCGCGAGCAGGTCCTCGCCATAATGCAGAGAAAAGGTATTGCCCGTACTCCACCTCCTATGAAGGGTCCCCGGGAAAAAAAGGGATCAGACGAAATACTGTAAGTTTCATGAAGACATTGGTCATGACTCAGAGCAGTGCAGGGATTTACAGAGAGAGATCGACGCTGCTGTTATGGAAGGGAAACTCGATGAGGTCATAGATAGGTCCCGTCACCCAGAACCCCGGGGAAGACGGGAATACAAGAGGAGAGATTTCGGTCCTGACCGGAAGGATGATTATAGACGAAGGAGGGATCCGTCCCCAGGACCGGAGGGGCAGCCAGATAATCACCCCATCAATACCATCAATACCATCTCAGGTGGTCCGAGTACACCGTCCCGACCTGAGGAGCAGAGTGGTAACCGGGCACCGACCAGCACCGAATCAGGAAAGAGACAAAGGTTGTCCGGGGAGGTCGTTTATGGTCCTCGCGATCCTCTTCCTCTCGTCAGCAATAATGAAGGCTTGGTTATCGAGGCGGTAATCAATAAACATACGGTGAAGCGTATTTGTGTAGACACCGGAAGTGCAGTCAATGTGCTGTATTACAATGTGTTTCAATCCATGAAGTTAAAGGATGCCGAGCTAGCACCTGTATCATCCCCGCTATTCGGGTTTGCAGGGCCACCAGTCCACCCCATGGGTATGATCACCTTACCAACCACCTTTGGGAAAGCACCTCGGGACAGGATCCTTATGGTGAGTTATGTGGTGGTCAGGGCCCCATCAGCCTACAATGTTATCGTGGGGCGACACTTACTAATAGACCTGCGGCGGTGATCTCTCCCGCTCACATCGGTTTGAAGTTCCCAACACTGGGAGGGACATGAGAAGTCAAAGGTGACGTCGAAGCAGCCAGGAGCTGCTACACGGCCCTTTGTAAAAGGAAGAATGATGGTACAACAGGTATCTGTGGAAGAGTTGCTCCCAGAGGAAGAAGAAAGTTGGTCATCAGATGATAAAGTCGAGGTAGTAAATTTGGGAAAGGAACAAGAATCCTTGTCAGTCAACATAGGATCATGGATCCCAGATCGGTTTAAAACAGAGCTCATTGAGATCTTAAGAGAGTTTAAAGAAGTGTTTGCATGGAAGACGGAGGACATGCAGGCTTGTCCCCCGAGCTGGCACTGCACACAGGTTGCACGTGGACCCAGCCCGGAAACCGATTAGACAAAAGAAAAGACAGTTTGCAAAAGATCGAATGGAGGCCATTCAAAGGGAAGTAGAGAAATTACTACAAGCCGGGATCATACGTGAAGTGTTCTACCCGACCTGGCTAGCCAACCCAGTCCTGGTAAAAAAACCAGATGGTAGCTGGCGAATGTGTGTAGACTTTACCGACCTGAACAGGGCTTGCCCCAAGGATTGTTACCGCTACCTAAGATTGACAGGCTAGTTGACTCAACGGTCGGATTTGAAATCTTTGCATTTCTAGATGCGTATAAAGGATATCACCAAATTGCCATGGACCCGGACGATGCGGAAAAGACGGCATTCATTACAGAAGAAGGAACGTTTTGCTATGTTACTATGCCGTTTGGGTTGAAGAACGTGGGCGCCACTTATCAAAGAGCAGTGAATAAAATATTCGAGAAACAGATTGGTAAATGCATGGAAGTCTATGTAGATGATCTCTTGATCAAGAGCAGGTCTCTAGATCAGTACATGACCGACGTCCGGGAAGTATTTGGAGTACTCAGGCAGACCCAAATGAAACTTAACCCAAAAAGTGTACATTTGGGGTCGGTCGTCGTAAATTCTGGGTTACATGATTTCAAAAGAAGGAATTAAGGCTAACCCGGACAAAGTTGAAGCCTTAAGAACAATGCCACCACCCAGAAGCATCAAGGAGGTGCAAAGGTTAACCGGCCGCATGGCCGCCCTGAGTAGATTCCTATCCAAGTCGGCACAACGTGCTTTACCATTCTTTAAAATCCTGAGGAAAGCAAGTCCCTTCCAGTGGAATGAGGACAGTCAGAAGGCATTTGAAGATTTGAAGGAGTACTTGGCAGAGCTACCAACCCTGACATCTCCCCAGGAGGGAGAAACTCTGCTCTTATACTTGGCGGTAGTTGATGAGGCAATCAGTGCGGTCCTAATCAGAGAAGAAGGACACATACAAACACCCGTGTTTTATGTAAGCCGGGCTTTACATGGACCAGAACTCAGGTACACGAACGCGGAAAAATTAGCTTTGGCTCTGGTACACGCCTCAAGAAAGTTACGACCATATTTCCAAGCACATTCCATCACTGTGGTCACAGACCAACCTCTGTGTCAGATCTTGGCGCGACCTGACACCTCGGGCAGACTAGCCAGATGGGTGATCGAGCTAGCAGATTATGATCTGGACTACCAACCCCGAACTGCCGTCAAAGCCCAGGCTTTAGCCGACTTCTTGGCTGAAGGAATTCAGGCCGAGACAGATGAAGGACAACTGACAGGGCAGGTCGAGACCTGGACCCTTTTTGTGGATGGAGCATCGGGAAAAGAAGGAGCAGGAGCAGGCCTCTTGCTCCTCAGTCCAAAGGGGGAAGAATTCCCATATGCGCTACGTTTTAACTTTGCAGCTACAAACAACGAGGCAGAATATGAGGCTTTAATTACTGGGCTCCGGTTGGCCAACAAGCTCGGGGCAGATAACCTGCACGTATTCAGTGACTCCCAGTTGGTGGTTAACCACATCAAGGGTGCATATGAGGCAAAAGAGGAATCAATGAAGAGATATTTGGCAGCAGCACAGGCTTTGATAAAAAAACTTCAAGTCAGTCCATATAGAGCAGGTCTCTCGATCCAGGAACAAAAAAGCTGATGCACTCTCCAAGTTGGCATCTAATTTTTTCTCAGATAAAAAGGTTTTGGTGGAACAGCTGACCGAACGAAGTTATGCCCTGAGCGAAGTACAACCGATCAGCCAACAGGCCACCTGGATGGACCCCATAACCTCTTATCTAAAACACGGTATTCTACCAACTGACAAGGTTCAATCCAGGAAGATCAAGCTACAGGCTAGCAGGTATGCTCTCTTTGATGATATCATGTACAGGCGATCGTTTATATCACCATGGCTCAGGTGTGCTACCCAGGAAGAAGGAAATTATCTACTCAGAGAAATCCACCTCGGCATTTGCAGAAACCACGCAGTAGCACGAACACTAGCTCGTAAGTGCCGCTTGTTCGGGTATTATTGGCCAACTATGCAAAACGACGCAAACGATTTGGTGCTGAGGTGCAAGTCATGCCAGGTGCATGATAATTTGTCTCACCGGCCGTCGCAGAACATGATTCCTTTGGTCTCTCATTGGCCCTTTTATCAGTGGGGGGTGGACCTGGTTGGGCCCCTTCCCCGAGCTCCAGGTAACCTACAGTTTCTTGTCGTGGCTGTTGATTACTTTACTAAGTGGGTGGAGGCCGAGGCCTTGACCACCATCACCGCGAAGGCAATACAGAAGTTCTTGTGGAAGAATATCGTCTGTCGTTTCGGGATACCCAAGATCCTGGTGTCAGACAATGGAACGCAATTTGAGGATCGAACAGTCAGGTCATGGTGCTCCGAGTTGGGTATAGTCCAACATTTCACCTCTGTCGGTTATCCTCAGGCCAATGGCCAGGTAGAGCAGACCAACAGGCAGCTCAAGTTGGGTTTGAAGAAGAGACTGGAAGAAGAAGGACAAGCATGGGTCGAGCATTTGCCTAACATCCTTTGGGCGTACAGAACGACTCCAAACTCAGCTACCGGAGAAACTCCTTTTGCTTTAGCTTACGGATGTGAAGCAGTCATTCCGGCTGAAATAGGGCTCCCCTCCCCGAGGACCGAGCTCCACACGGTCACAGACCAGGACCTCGAGCTCAGACATGCCAAGGACAACTTGGAAGAAGCCAGGGAAGTGGCCTATATCCGGATGGCAAGATACAAGCAGAGAATATCCCAATACTACAATTCTAAGGTTAAGCATTCCTACTTCAAAGAAGGAGACTTGGTACTAAGGAAGAACGAGGTCAGCAAGCAGGGTCCCCAGGGAAAGCTTAACCCGAACTGGGAAGGCCCGTACAGAGTGGTTAAAGTTCATGGAAAAGGTGCTTACCAGCTAGCTAACGCGAGTGGCCAGACCGTACCAAGAAGCTGGAATGCTAGCAACCTTAGAAAGTTTTATGCCTGAAACGGATCCAGGCTTGATTCTATCCTTCCATTTTAAGTTATCTTTTTCAATAAAAGTGTTATCAAACACCTTTGAGTTTTAATAAATATATGATTCTTTTGTGTTATATATTGTTATATTATAAACTGTGAGTGAATTTATGTTAACTGAGTCCTGCAAGTCAGACTCAGAAAGCTTGAATACCACCAGCTTCCCGAGTCCTCAAGCCAGGACAGGGGTTAAACTGAGTCAGGTTATACTCAGAAGGTTTGCAAAATTCAAACCTCCTAAGTCTGCAGTCGAGGCCGAATTTAAGCGAGTCTCAGAAGTCGGACTCGTAAAGCTTGAATACCACAAGCTTCCCGAGTCCTCAAGCCGGGCGGGGTTTAAACCGAGTCGGAGTTATACTCGGAAGGTTTGCAAAAGTCAAACCTCCTAAGTTTGCATGTCAGGCCAGAATTTAACTGAGTCCTGCAAGTCAGACTCAGAAAGCTTGAATACCACAAGCTTCCCGAGTCCTCAAGCCAGGACAGGGTTAAAACTGAGTCATGTTATACTCAGAAGGTTAAAGACTTAGTCAAACCTCCTCAGTCTGCAGGTCAGACCAGAGTTTTATCAAGACTTAGTATGTCATCCAAACCGTCAGTAATGCAAGCCATACTGGGGGGAAAGGGGGCATCCATAAGACAGAGTTCAAACCCAAAATAAACTAAGTAAAGCCAAAGTACAAAACGTAGTGGGCAGGGCACCACAAAGTATAAATAAAGTACATAAACTTGGACAACAAAAAAGTTTCAAAGTTTTCAGAAAAACAATAACAAGGATGAACAGTCAGGTCTGGGTTCTCGGATTCTGCTCTGTCGAAGATGGAGTGGGCGCAGTACCCTGAGGAGTGGGACGACGTCGGGCATATTTGGCACCAATGTCTTCGCCTGCTTTAAACTCGCTCAGCCGGGCAACATAGATCTGACCTGCTCCTTCTTTATACATGGAACGATAGTGCATAAGGTCAGAAAGAATCAGCTCAGGACGTTGTTCTTTTGCCTCGTCTACACCCGTCGTATATCCATGTTGCATAACAGGGTTCAGAAGGACCTTCAAAGCACCGGCGGATGATCGGAAGATTTATACTCATGCACGACCGGGCATCCCGGCGGTGTAGAGAAGCTTCCAGAGCGATCGGCTCATTTCGGACCTTGGCGGCCGCCGCCCGAGCTTAGAGTTCTCTGCCACATACTCATCGTGCTTGGCCTGGAGCTCGGCAGTACACTTGGCCTGGGTCACTGTAAGTTCCTTCTTTAGAGCTGCAACCTCCTGGTCCCTAACCCTGGAGGCCTCTTTATACTTGTCACGTGCAGCCCGGAGCTCCTCGATCGTCCCCTGCAGAGCCTCCTTACTCGCTGCAGATTCAGCAAGGCGGTCCAAGAATTCCTGGCCGACCTGGGTGTTCTCGGTGAAATTTATGGTTTTTATCGCATTATTAGAGAACAATATCTTTCGTATTTTAGTAATTTTTAGAAAATTATATGTTTAAAGCGTGAATTTGAATAATGGGGTTAGAAGTGTCAAAAGTGTAATTTGGGCGCTTTTATGTGTTAAATTTATTGAATTATTATTATTTGGGGATGACTACATGTTTTCCATGTTTTATCTATTATGTAGATGCTTAATTTCGAGTGCATAAAGAGGATAAATGAGTCTCAATTCGAATTACAAGAGATAAATATGGGATTGGCTTGAAGAAGAATGGATAACTATGAAGAAATCCGATCCTCAGCATATTGGACGGGCGTCCACCGATCGAGCAGCGTCCAGCGTGAATCAAGCGTCCATGAAGCGTCGAGTCATATTTTACATACTGAGTCTCAGGCGTAGGTGAGCAGCGTCGAATCTCCGTCCAAATACATGAACGAGCGTCCATGTCCTTGGACGGGCGTCCAGTGCCGACTTAACCCTAGCCGACCTAAAATCCTATAAATAGCAGCGTGTATTAAACCCTAGGGGACATCCCACACGCATCATTCACTCATAACAAACCCTAGCAGCCGCATTATTCAAGGAGGAGAGTCAAAGATGTATCTCTCCATTCCAATGATTATGTCTAACAACATGATTGTTGGCTAAACGCATAGCAGTGGAACAACCGGAGGATATCACATCAACGTCATCACAACCATGATTCGTTAGTTTATCTTTAGTTATGATTTTGAATACCTTGTTTTATTTATCGTTTGAATCCTGATTTAATTGTTAAGAGTTTCATTAGATAGGAATGTCAATGAACCTCTATGTTGTTTGAATTTTTATGGAAATATAATTCAACAATAGTTTTTATTTCAATCGATACAATTGATGACGTTTTGAGGAATCATATATCGTTAATTGGGTATTGCAATTTGGGAACGAATTGTTGATCTTGTTATGAATGTTATTTGTTTTTCTTGGAAAAGTAAACAAACCTTAGAAATTGATCTAAAGGAATTTAGTCGGTTTCGTGATTGATCATACCAATAAAACTGTATTCGAATCATAAACTGGTTGTCTGATCGTTGAGTGATAGATTCTAGGTGTTCTACTGTTTCCCCTTTATAATTTGATACAAAAATCGTTTGCTTCAACGTTAGTTTTAAGTTCTAGTTTTATAAACCCTAGTTTCCTGCTGTTTTTCTGCATATTTTTCATTCATTCATATTCGGGACGCTCGTCCGCAATAGCGAGGCGCCCGTCCGTTAGATTCGTTTTTGCACGCTCGTCCACAATAGTGAGCGCCGTGCGGCTTTTCTATTTTCTTATTTTTTGCTTGTTTTATTCTGTTTTAGTTTTAGTTGATAGTTTGGTTTATAGTTAGATTAACCTTAGTTTTAGGTAATATTTCGTGACATAACCAACTTAGGAGTTATATCTTAATCGACAAATGTCACGATTCCTTAGGACGACTCGGCAACACCTTATACTACGTACCTTATACTTGGGGTGTTCCGATAATATAAATTTAAAACACGTTTTTATCGAACAAGTTTTGGCGCCGTTGCCGGGAATCGGTAACGGTTGTCGGATTCTACTTAGGGCGATTTTACGTGTCAAAAGAAGTCGTTAGAGCGCGCAGTAGTATTTTGGCCGTAACTTTCGGCTCGAGTGTCCGTTTGGAACGCAGGACCCCAATTCGGAAAGCTCGTTCCGACGCCGACGACGTGGTGAACCGCCGTAGGCCGTTCAGTGCGTTTTCGAGGTCAAAATCCACTGTTTTCCTCTCCTTTTTGGCCCTAGAAGATTTCAACACGTTTTTTTTTTTACCGTCTTAGTGTTTTTCTTTTTTAAATTTTTCGTAGGTATAGTTTCTCTAGTTAGTAACTTTCTTAGGTTTTAGATTAGTTTAGTTTTCCTTAGTTTAATTTGTTTACTTCTGTTTCCTGTTGCTTTTCTGCTCTGATCCTCGTTTTCGACTTTTGAGCGAGCGTCCAATCATCTGAGCGCTCGTCCATTCGAAAAATTTCTTTATCTCATTTCTTGGTCAAGCGCGGCGTCTGGTCATCAAAGCGCCCGTTTGTTTAGTAAAACGCCTCGAACTACTTTTAGTATATCAGACGGCGTCTATTGAACCAGGCGCCCGTCCGGGAACTTCCACAGGCAGGCGCTCGTTCACGATTACGAGCGCCCGTCCGTCTATATTTCTTGTTCTTCTCCTTTCGCTCTTAGCTTGAATTCCAAGGTTAACTCTTACATCAGCGACTTTTAGTCGGTGTTGACCTCTCAATTGTCCTCTGGTTTATGCAAACCGAAGCAAGAGAAGGACCTCTCCTTTTTGATCGAACCAGGCGGTCCATCTAAGAAGAAGGCTTTTTCACGATCTAGACATCATGGGTGACCAGTTCAAAATCCGAATCCAGTTCCTCCTAATCCAGCCCTCCCCAATCAAAATCCGGACCCTCAAGCTCGGTGAATCGGCTCCTTCAACAAATCTGGTTGTTACAACAACAACAGAATCAACACAGTTTGGGCTACAAAACCAATTGCAACAACTCCATCAAGCCCAAAGCAAGCCCAGTTAAATCAAGACCCCTATGCCCCTTATCTTAACCAAGACTTCACGGAGGGCATGACCTATCCGACCTCGGATATGGGGCAAGTACATTTCGATCGAAGAATGGAGTGGTTGGGTGGTCCAAAATAGCTCCTTCCATGGCCTTTGCTCAAGAAGATCCTCATGACTTCTTGTCCACTTTTGTTCAAATTTGCGAAGCCGGCCATTATCCGGGTATTGATTACGAGATCGTTAAGTGAAACTTTTCCCGTTTGCTTTAAAAGGTGAAGCAAGCAGATGGTTCAAATCCTTACCCCATCACTCTCTCCATACTTGGGCCGATGTTAAAAGAGCCTTCGCTCTCAAATTCGTTTCACTGGAGCGATAATGGGCCTTAAGCGTGATATAGCTAATTTTGAGCAATTAGAAGGAGAAAGTGTAGGAAAGGCACAGGAAAGGTTGAATTTGTTAATGAGGAAATGCCCTAACCATGGATACACTCGACATGAGCTTCTAGAATTATTCTATCAGGGTGTTACTCAACCAAATAGAGATTATCTAGATTCCACGACTCATGGATCTTTTAGGCGGAGGAGAGATGATCTTTTTATAGGGTGGTATTTGAAACAATTGCCAAGAACAACATGTGGTCAACCTCACAGGAAGACCCATGTTGAGGAAGATAAGAGGAAATCTGTTGCAAGCGATCTGTGACACACGAAGTTGGTTGCTCAAGTGGAAATGATAAACCAACAGATGGCTAATTTACAAATGCAAAGAACAAAAGGATCGGCGGATATGAGTCTTACGGGGAACGAGCGAGCAATGAGAGCGGAGATGAAGTAAATGCGATAGGTAACGAGAATCAAACTTTTCGTAATCAAAATTACGGTCAATCAAGCTATAATCCAAACCGTAACTTTTCCGGAAATCCGCGAAATAGTTATTATCGCCACTGGCGCATCCAATTCCAACGGTCCTTCAACTCCAACAATCAAAGGCCCCAAGGCAATTGGGCTCAACGCAAAATCCACAGCCCACCTCTATCTCTCAAAAGAAATTCGATGAGCTAGTAGATATGGTGCAAGCACTAGCCACCGGTCAAAAGCGATAGAGAGCAGATTGGCGGATGGTGATCAACAAGCAAGCAGAGCCCCAAGGAAGCGCGCGAGTTACACTGAGACAAGAATCCTAAGGCGAAGTAAGTGCACTGTAATGCCATCACACGCGGTGGAATTATGGGCAAGAGGAGGAGTTGAATGCGATTACACTTAGAAGCGGAAAGAAAGTTGGACCGAGAAGCTTTCGGAAGCGAGTAGCCCCTCACGGCGCCATGAGTTCGGGAGGGGATAAGCGGCAGAACAAATACCGAAGAAAAGCGGCGAGGGCGAGAGCTGAATGATAATGATTCTTCGGGAGAAAGTGATGAGGATCTTTGAAAAGAATAGTCGAGATGGCGAACCCACGACTAAAAGAAAGCTGAAAAGTTTGTCAGATGGAAGGATAAGGAGGATGAAGCCATTAAAAATCAAATTCCAATCAATCATCCGAAAACCCTTCCTTATCCAGCAAAGAAAAATGAGAATACTTTGAACTCTGATAAAACTTACGATGGAGTGAGGAAGGCGCTTAGAGAAACCATGGTGACTATGCCTCTTGCCGAAGTGTTAAGCGAGATGCCTAAATGCTCCAAGTTTCTTAGGGCGCCTGTGGAAGTAAGAGGAAGTTGAAAGGAATGGCGGATGAAGTGCTAAGCGAAGAATGCTCGGCAATTTCTCGAGCATTGCAATAAAAGCGTGGTGACCCGGACGACCTTCAATCTCTTGCATGATCGAAGGCGCACGTTCCACAATGTCTTATGCGACTCTGGTGCCTCTGTTAATGTGATGCCTTTGAACATCTGCAAAAGTCTCGGGTTGGACAAAAGGCTAAAGGGGCGCCCGTCTCTCTTGGTTGGTGGACAAATCTAGCCGTTTAGCACCGGTTGCGTTAACAATGTCCTTACCCATGTTAAACAATTGGTGTTTCCAACCGATTGGGTTATATTGGACTACCAATCGACAAGGAAATGCCCACGATCCTAGGCCGGCCTTTCTTGGACACGGCGCTTGCCACCATTGACTTCCACACTGGCCAAATTACCTTGAGAATAGGAGACACTTCCATTTCCATCGAGCAAGGTAAAGTTACGAAGAATCCCCAATTAGGGAATTTCATTCATTGAAGCAATTTATGGGGATGAATCGATACGATAAAGCTCTCGAGAGACGAAGCCCTGGATGTAATAAATCACGAAGAAGAAGAAAACAAGCTGTTCAAGAGCCGTAGTCCTTTGTAGAAATTTGTCTCAACAACTTGCGCATCTTGAGCCTATAAGTGAAGCAGAAAATTTGGGACATTCCAGGGATGAGCGGTGGTGATCTCGAAGGAGCTCAATCAGGCGGACTTTAACCTTAAAGAAGAGGAAATTTTAATGGGAAGTTGGGATGAAATCGAATTCGGAAAGAAGCTACCCATTGGGAGTTGGATGATTGGGAGCAACTTGCAGATGAACTTGAAGAAGAAGAGCTTAAGAAGATGATTGCACATCGCAAAGAAAAAGCGAAAGCGGTGGGGAGATTCCTTTTGATGATGTTATTCAATACCTTTACGGGATAACACCCCAGGAAGATGAAGTGTTTTCGATCAACGGTCCAAACTCAAATGGAAAAAGGTGGTCCGTTAAAATCTAGCATCGAGCAACCACTGTTGACTTAGAGTTGAAACCGCTTCCACAACATCTAAAATACATCTTTCTTAAAGGCGGTGATAAGTTGCCCCTAATCATCTCATCTAAACTCGGGCTGAGCAAAGGCGAATTGATCAAAGTCTTTGGAGAAACATATCCTCGCGTTCGGATGGCGGTGGGCGATATCGAGAGGAATCGGCCCGGATGTATGCATGCATAAGATCGAGCGGAGGAAGGAAGCGAAAAAGGTCGAGACAACGAGAGAGAAGGTGAATCGCATATCTGAGGAGGTTGTCAAAAGGAGATCATCAAATGGCTTGATATGGGGATTATTTATGCCATCGCCGGCGGTGAGTGGGTTAGCCTACTCAAGTTGTGCCAAAGAAGGGGTATTACCGTGAGAAAAAATGAAAAAGGGGAGGAAATTGCTTTACGCCTTGTGGTGGTTATAAGTGCATTGATTATCGCGAGATTGAGCGAAGTCAACGCAAAAGATCATTTCCCTTACCCTTCATTGACGACTAATTGAAAGGCGAGTGGTCACAAATATTATTGTTTTTTCGATGGATATTGCGGGTACTTCCGGATAGCCATCGATCCTAATGATCGAGGAAAAGACCACGTTTACGTGTCCATACGGCACTTTTGCCTTCCGCGAGAATGCCATTCGCCTATGCAATGCACCCGCGACTTTTCAGCGGTGCATGTTAGCCATTTTGATGGACTAGTGGAACAATGCATGGAGGTCTTTATGGATGACTTCTCGATCTATGGCGGCGGCTTTGATGAGATCTTAAAGAATCTAGATATGGTACTCAGCGATGTGTTGAGAAAAATTTGGTGCTTAAGCGGGAGAAATGCCATTTTCTAGTTGGCGAAGGGTTGTTTTGGGACACAAGTTGTCGGTGAAGGTATTCAGGTGGATAGGGCTAAAGTAGCGGCCATTGAGAAAATGTCATATCAAAGACAGATTAAGGAGGTACGAGGATTCTTGGGACACATGTGGCTTTTATCGGCGATTTATTAAAGATTTTTCGACAATAGCAAAGCCGCTTATCAACACGCTTAAAGAGGAAGTAGAGTTCGTGTTTGATGATGCGTGTAAGGAAGCTTTCAAATGCTTAAAGGATAAGTTAACCAGTGCCCCCATTTTGATCGCACCATTGGACTAAACCTTTCGAACTCATGTGCGATGCCTCTAACTACGCTATAAGCGCGATTCTAAAGGCGAAGGATTGATAAAAGTTGAGACCAATTTACTATGCGAGCCGAACTTTGAACCCGGCTCGGTGTAACTACACCACTAGAGAAAGAATTCTAGCGATCGTTTTCGCTATGGATAAGTTTGAAGTTACCTTCTTGGGTCTCGAGTCGTGGTTTGGACAGATCATGCGACATTACGCTACCTCATGGAAAAAACGGATGCTAAACCAAGGTTCTTGAGATGGATTACGATCCTACGAGAATTTGACCTTGAAATTAAGGATAAGAAAGGTAGCGAAAATGTTGTAGGTGATCACTTATCTCGCTTGGTGAGCGAGGGTGGCGAAAATCCTAAGGAAATAGGCATTGACTTTCCGCCCGAGCAATTAATGAGACTAGAGAATGTGAGGCCGTGGTATCTTGATTCGTCAATTACTTAGCATTGGGCATTTAGAAGAGATGACGTATCGAGGAAAAGAAAAGTTTTCGGTGACTTGAAGTATCTCGTATGGGAGGATCCACATTTGTTTAAAGTCTGCAAAGGCGGGTTGCTTAGAAAGGTGTGTTCGGAACATGAACAGCTGGATATCTTAGAGCAATGTCATAGTGGTCCCTATTTGGTGGACACTACGGAGCACCAAAAGCATTGCGAAAATCCTTCAAATTTGGATTTTCTTGGCCCACTCTGTTCAAAGGCCTTTGAAGCCTTTTGCAAAGGCGTGATGGATGTCAAAAGTAGGGAGGCTCGATAATAGGATGGAGATGCCTTTGAGGCCTATCTTGGAATGTGAAGTCTTCGACGTGTGGGGCATCGATTTCATGGGACCCTTCCCATCATCGATGCGGCAATAAATATATCTAGTCTGCGTTGACTATGTTTCCAAATGGGTAGAGCTATAGCCACCCAAACCAATGATCACAAAGTTGTAAAGAAATTCTTGCAAAAGAATATCTTTACTAGATTTGGCTGTCCTAGAGCCCTTATCAGCGATGAAGGTTCGCATTTCTGTAATGCACCACTGGATAAAATTCTTGAGAGATATGGTGTCAAGCATAGAATTGGAACACCATACCACCCCCAAACCAGTGGCCAAGTCGAGGTAAGCAGCGAGAAGTCTAAAGCGGATTTTGAGAAAGCGGTGAATTCTAATAGATCAATTGGAGTGCGAAGTTGGACGACGCACTCTGGGCTTATCGTCTGCGTTCAAGACCCCTATGGGTACGTCGCCCTTTCAAATGGTTTATGGCAAGGCATGCCATCTACCCGTCAGTGGAGCACAAAGCTTCTTGGGCTATTAAATACTTGAACCCGATAGCGACTCTGTGGCGAGAAAAGATTCTGCTGAATTGCATGAGCTCGATGAATTCGGACTCGGGGCCTACGAGAATGCCAAGGTGAGCAAGGAAAAAGAGCAGCGCTCCATGATGCTAAAATAAAGGGCGAGAGATTTCAAGGTAGGGAGATGGCTTTACTTTACAACACCAGATTACATCTGTTTCTTTGGCAAGCTTAAGTCGAGATGGTCGGACCCTTTGAAATTGTCGAAGTTCATCCGGGAGGAAGCGATTTCCTTGAAAGTACAGCGGTCAACCTTTTAAAGTGAGCGGTCATAGATTGAAAAAGTATTTTGGCCAACCTTATGAAGTACACGAGGTCATATACTTTCAAAAGTTGGTTGGCGTGCGATGTCTTTGAATTGTGATGAGATTCCATCGAATTCTTTGCTTGAATGATGGCATTCTTACCCTTAAAAAGCTTCTACCACGATTCTGCACCTATCATTCCGCGGTACCACATGTAAAAGAAGTTGAGGCGAAGGCGAAAGTCGATCTTTGTATGGAAAGCCAAGTTAAAGAACTTGGTAGGGCACTTCACTTGTGGCGGTTGTGGTCAAACCTCGGTCCTTCCCTCGATTACGATGATGAGGTGGCGCGATTAAGCCAAAGTGGGCCGACCGGGTTGACTTTGAAGAGTATGTCAAGCTAATGACATAAAAAAGCGCTTACAGGAGGCAACCTAGCTTTGTTTCTTTTCTCTTTACGTAAGCTATTTATGTTTTAGTTGTAGGCGTAGTACCTTGGTTGTTTGAATGAGATGTTGTGTTCCTACGAGTTGTTGAATGTTTCGTTTATGTTTCTTCATATACCCCTTGTGTCCCGAGATTATATGTATGTGAGTCGAGTGCTGAGATATTTTAGAAGCGAGGTTCGCGTAGCTTTTATGTCAGTGTTGTCTATTCAAGTTGTAGCGGTACATTCATGCTCGGCTGACCTCTGCCAACTTGCATCTGACGACCGGCTAAGTTTTCTTTTCTTTTATTTGCACATTCTGAGGACATAATGTGATTTAAGTGTGGGGGGGTAAATTGGGTATGTTTTCATGCTATATCTTTGAATTATGAGTGAATTTTTAATTTTTAAATTTCGTCAAATTTAAAATTTTTTGTGAGTCTCGAGCATGTGATTGCAACTAAATGCTTGCTAGTTGTAGTTTTCTAACGATGATAGTATGTGACTTAGTGAGATAATTATAGCATGTTTTACTTTTATGGAGATAGTATTCCTTTTACACTCACGAAAGCCTTTGATGTTGAACCAAGATTTTTGAACTTTATCCTTTCATTATTTTAATGGTTTATCTTGGGAAGGTCAGTATAGTAACACCTTAGTTAGACCATGTACTGTGAATATCATAAAGTTTGAATGTGATAAGTGAGATGTAACTTATGTCTTTTAAAGAAAAAAAGTGAAAAAATGAATAAGTAGTGAATCATAATAAATACGTTTGTCGAAAGCTGGTTAATGATTTGAGTGAGGTAGGGTATACCTCGTATGTCCTATACCACTATGATGACCAATAGCTCACGACAGTCAGTTTATAGCTACCTTATGATTTGAGTAAGGTAGGGTGTTATCTCGAAATGTCCTACTCTACTATGATGGGTAAGAGCTTATTCTGATATGCGTTGAATTTGAAAATTTTGAAAAATGATGAATAAGAATAAAGAATAGAGTGAAGTCTTTGTTATCATGGATCTTATACCCAGTAGAACCGCATGATATCTTTGTAAGGATTATCCTCTTGAGTGCGTGGGAAGGCTTAGTGTGAAGCTATTCTTTATGCTGTACCTAGGATAGTCATTGAAGTTTTTGAGAGGATATTTCTTCGAAAGGCTTGTTAAATTTGAGAATGGCTTGTCACACATACACTGAATCTATCTCTGTGATGGTATTGTAGGCTATAGTTGTTGTATCTTTTGTTACGTGAGTTAGAGATCTATGTGGGATGCATGAAAGTTGAGCTATAGTTTTGATTGTTTTGCTCGGGACGAACAAAAGTTTAAGTGTGGGGGAGTTGTTCTCGGTGAAATTTATGGTTTTTATCGCATTATTAGAGAACAATATCTTTCGTATTTTAGTAATTTTAGAGAAAATTATATGTTTAAAAGCGTGAATTTGAATAATGGGGTTAGAAGTGTCAAAAGTGTAATTTGGGCGCTTTTATGTGTTAAATTTATTGAATTATTATTATTTGGGGATGACTACATGTTTTCCATGTTTTATCTATTATGTAGATGCTTAATTTGAGTGCATAAAGAGGATAAATGAGTCTCAATTCGAATTACAAGAGATAAATATGGGATTGGCTTGAAGAAGAATGGATAACTATGAAGAAATCCGATCCTCGGCGCATATTGGGCGGCGTCCACCGATCGAGCAGCGTCGAGCGTGGCGGCGTCCATGAAGCGTCGAGTCATATTTTACATCTGAGTCTCCAGGCGTAAGTTTGAGCAGCGTCGAATCTCCGTCCAAATACATGAGCAGCGTCCATGTCCTTGGGCCGGGCGTCGATGCCGACTTAACCCTAGCCGACCTAAAATCCTATAAATAGCGGCGTGTATTAAACCCTGGGGACATCCCACACGCATCATTCACTCATAACAAACCCTAGCAGCCGCGCGATTATTCAAGGAGGAGAGTCAAAGATGTATCTCTCCATTCCAATGATTATGTCTAACAACATGATTGTTGGCTAAGCGCATAGCTTGATGGAACAACCGGAGGATATCACATCAACGTCATCACAACCATGATTCGTTAGTTTATCTTTAGTTATGATTTTGAATACCTTGTTTTATTTATCGTTTGAATCTGATTTAATTGTTAAGAGTTTCATTAGATAGGAATGTCAATGAACCTCTATGTTGTTTGAATTTTTATGGAAATATAATTCAACAATAGTTTTTATTTCAATCGATACAATTGATGACGTTTTGAGGAATCATATATCGTTAATTGGGTATTGCAATTTGGGAGCAATTGTTGATCTTGTTATGAATGTTATTTGTTTTTCTTGGAAAAGTAAACAAACCTTAGAAATTGATCTAAAGGAATTTAGTCGGTTTCGTGATTGATCATACCAATAAAGCGTATTGAATCATAAAGCTGGTTAATACGATCGTTGAGTGATAGATTCTAGGTGTTCTCTTGTTTCCCTTTATAATTTGATACAAAAATCGTTTGCTTCAAGCGTTAGTTTTAAGTTCTAGTTTTATAAACCCTAGTTTTACTTTGCACGCATTCTTTGTTCATCATATTCAGGCGCTTTCGTCCGCAATAGCGAGGCGCCCGTCCGTTAGATTCGTTTCAGGCACGCTCGTCCACAATAGTGAGCGTTAAATGCGGCTTTCTGTTTTCTTATTTTTTGCTTGTTTTATTCTGTTTTAGTTTTAGTTGATAGTTTGGTTTATAGTTAGATTAACCTTAGTTTTAGGTAATATTTCGTGACATAACCAACTTAGGAGTTATATCTTAATCGACAAGCTGTCACGATTCCCTTAGGACGACTCGGCAACACCTTATACTACGTACCTTATACTTGGGGTGTTCCGATAATATAAATTTAAAACACGTTTTTATCGAACACTGGGCACCCTGGAAAAGACAGAGGAAAGGTAAGTAGGAAGTAAGACGCATAGGAGTAACTGACATGTGTATAGAAGAACTTACCACAGCGGCGAGGTCCTGGTCTGACAATTCATACAGCCGATTGTGTCCGGGGGAAGATTGCTCCTCAGGAGAACCCTCAACGTTCTCTATGGTCTGCCGAGCCACTTTCCTCTTCTTGGATCGACTTTTCCGGGTCGAGGGGGAGACTACCTTCTTCTTCCGGCTAGGCTCGATCGCATCCTCTCTTGTCTCCTGATCTTCATCCACATTTATCCTCTCCACTTCCCCAGATGAGTCATCTGGTTGTCGAACGAGGAGTTCAGGTGAGGTAGGGTCGGGACAGTCCAAAGAACTTCGGAGATGCCCGGCTCTATACTTTCTCTCTTGCCGCCGGACTCTGGTTAGGCTCTTGGGGTTAACGGGAGGAACCACTTCGTCATTCACATCCTCAAGAGATCAAACAAAGGAAGACCTTTGCCAAAATAAGTAATAAGAAATGTTAGAAGATATTTTACAAATAGCAAAGTACGGCAAGGCAGAGGTTAAAGCCTACATATCTTGTACTCTTCCTTATCTAACTCCTTGTATGCAGGTCAGGGCCCCTTGATGAGCAAATCAGGCGCCAAGATCATCTCGAAGAGTACTTTTCTCTCTCGATATAAACCCCACTTTTGCGAATGTCGTCTCAGCGATTTCCGATCCACGTCGGTTGGTCGCGGATCATTGTCGGATCGAGAGAGTTCCACGCCCAGGTTCCGAGTCACCTCAGGACATATGAAGAAGAATCTGGTCTTCCAACCTTTATATGAAGTATCTCGGCTCCGTAAATTGAGCGTCAGGCATGAAATCCCCCGGCGAGGGAAGAAGAGAGTACCCAGCTGCCAGGCACTTGTTTCTTATTTGAAAGAACAATCGAAATGTTTGAACTTTGAAGGGATGCAGGCACATCTACACCAAATGGCAAAACCCACTATTGCCCTTATTCCGTTGGGCACGATCTGGGCCAACCCTAGGTCGTAATGCTCCAGGATAGACAAAATGGCCAGGCAGATAGGGAACCGTAAACCGCATAAAAGCTGCTCCCTATACACGGCGCAGTACCCTGCCGGAGCTTGGTAAGCGTAAACACCGGGAGCCGGGATAATGGTTTGAAAAGTGGATTTGTTAGTTTGTATTGTTTACAGATGCGGGTCAAATCTGTGGGAGTTATTTTGGTATCGATGCCATGGCAGGCCGCCTGAGATTTCAGAGCCATAAAGGCTTTAAGGGAAAGGAGACGAATCTAGAAGATGAGGAAGAAGGGGGAGGATTGAAAAAAGAAAGGACAGGTCTCTCGATATTGACTCCGGTAGTGGTGATTTCTTCCTCTAACTCCGGCTCCGATTCAAATAACGCCTCAATGGAACTATCAGTAAGAATTATAGGCTCGCTCATCAACAACAGAAAAGACTTAGAAGAGTAAGAGAAGAAAGAAAGCTTACTTGAGAAATCGGAGAGATGGAAAAATGGAATGGCAACCGTCCCGACTCCACACTTGATTTAAAGAGTAATGTCTGAGGGGATTGATGAGACTAGGGAGTTATAAAAACCCAAAAAGAACTCTTGGAATAACCGCCCCATCATTGCGTTGTGTATAATGACGCTTCGTTTCTCGCACCTAATACGGCGGTCTAAACGGTGGCAGGGACACGTGTCATGATAAGCATGAAAACACCCGAGCTGAACTCAGGTCTACCCAGCTCTTAGGTAGTCTGGCCAGACCTGGGGGGCTTATGACGATGGTGAGAATAGGCCTGGCCACGTGTCACTCTTATAACATCCCAAGGATGAGAGAGAAAGATAAGAAGGAAGCATTTAGGGCCAGGAGCCCCACACCAATGAGACCCTACCCCAGGAGGGAAGTGCGCTATCTCCGACTGACTACCAGACTGCGGTGCGGCTCGGTCTAGTCACGGAGAGAGGGCCAGTGTGACTCAGTCGAGATGACCCGAGGGGCCCATCTAAAGCCGAGTGGCTCTTTCCTTATATGATAATCCGCACATGTGCCTACATTATAGGAGAATCCCTGGATTACCGGAAGGAAATCCCATAATTCAAGTATAATCATAATTATCCTTTGCTAGAGATAAACACGTGATGATCCTTAGGGTTTAAGGATTCTACGACTTGTTTGACAAGGAAAGGGGTGAGAGGCCTCCCTATATAAACAACCCTAAGGAACTACGAATGACTTGATTCCAATTTAACTATTGGATACGTAGGCAACTTGAGGGAAACTAACTCTCAGGCTCAGTCTTAATCACACCAAATCACTATCTCCATTGTTTCTGTCCTTGTTTGAATCGTCCTAGAGGCTAATTGGATCCGTAATTGATATAATCGACAATATCAGTTAACCTTAACCAGCTATTTTCTTTAAAAACAAATGTTACCGAGACGTAACACAATATGATCTGTTAGTGAAATTACTTATAATATGGCGGTGGAGCTTTTTTTAATAAATGTCATTGTAAAAAATCTCGCTGTCATTTTATATTGTGACATTTGTCATGTCATAATAGTTCTGGTAGAAGCATTACTTCTTATTAATATTATTATGAAGTGCAAATGATTAGTTTGCTTAAACATGTCGAATATTCAATGTTAATGAGCAATGAATGATGATTAAACTATTTTTTTCACCTCTCAAAAAAAACAAACAGAAACAGTAGGGAATAATAACGATCCTAAATTATTGTATTTTATTGATTGATTGATTAATTCTCCAGTTGAGTCATCTCTTTGATTAATAACACCTTTTGCAACATCCATGTAAGAATGTGGTGTTAATTAACATATATAAAAGGGCACTTTGTCATTAGGATATATATATATATATATATATATATATATATATATATATATATGCCTCCATTTGTAAATCCTAAATCAAGCTTTCACAAGTCTTCGCATTTTGATAGGAATGAAAGTTATCAATAAGCCGGTCTTACGATATGTGTGATGAATGATATAAAAATATATTGTATTAATTATTATGACTATTTTGTTGTGGACAGTAGCAATACGAAAATGTTGGTTTCATAACAAAATGGTCACAGCTTTTTTTTACACCATTGACTGACAGGACCGACCTATATCAAAAAATAGGTCTCACACAATTTTCAATGATGTAAAAATATGTTTGAGTCATTAGTTGTGACAGTTTGTCGCAAAACTAGCACTACTCGTAGCAATACCCTTTAAAATTATAGAGTAACACTAGTGGCATAATAACAAAAATGCTAGTTACACACCAGGATAGTACGTCAGAAAACATGTACGTTTACGTCATTTATCATGATCAGACCTGCATCAATCAATATGTCTCATATTATGATCAATAGGGTAAAAATTGGGTTTTACGCAAATGGTCAGAATCCTATAAAAAACTTAGTAGTCATAAGCGGACCTATCTAGATACAATTAAAAAAGGCAAGTGACCGTCCCTTGATCTGAAATAAATGTAGTAATATGTGTAGTGTGTATTTTTTTTGCCCCCTTAAATTTTTTTATTTGTCTATTTAAAATTTTCATTAGCCCTCTCATCCGAGATCTTACATCTTTTAGTTTATGGTACTCGTAAGAGACGTAGACATGGTGGTTTTAGTAAATGTAATTTGTTTGTACAATAATGCACGTGTCACAAGACACATTTACACGATCGATCATTTTGGCAGACATATTAATTGTTATGAGTTTCATAGTTGTCATTTGTGTAAAACTGTGTTAATTCTGTTATTGGGACTATTATGTCATTTTGGCAGACATATTAATTGTTACTGGACTACTACATCTCCCAGCCTTATATAATCTTCACACCCGTATTTTTCCTTATGCGGGATTTGATAATTAATCACATCCCTCCGATGGGTATCACTATCACTCAAAATCATTCCATCATTATAACTTTTCTCACAAAATACGGAGTACAAACCTAATCACCTCCATTCAATCCCTTCCTTGAAACCGCTGCTCGTCTTTATATCGAAACACCTATTATTGCCAAGCACTCAACCGTCCCCTCTGATTTTCTATTTACTTAGAAACATGAATTTTCTCTCTTATACAGTTCCACCCAGGCGGACCCAGCATGGTTGGGGAGGGTTGCATGTAGACAAAATTACTAATATACTACTTTAATAATATTAAAACTCTCTCTCTCTCTCTCTATATATATATATATATATATATATATATATATATATATATTATTTCAGAAAATCTCAAGTGCAATTATCCTGAGGTCATTGGTTCGAAAAATGGCTGACCGGTAAAAAGCTTTTAACTCCTTTCTCTCTCCTTTTGCCCTGTATCTGTGTTATCAATGAAGAAATCGAAGCATCTTTTCTCCGATTAATGAATCATTGACCGAGTATTTTGATGAAATCGAAAATTTATCCATTTTCAATTAATAATTCATTAAATGTGTAGATGAAATCGATTCACTGTTCGATCTATGAGTCTGAGAAGATATTCTTATGATATCCCATATCGGTAAAGTAAGTGAATGCTCATCCTCATATAAGAGCACTTGCATCAGTGTCTCTTAGCAGATTCTCTATTTGACAGATTCTTATACCATTTTTTTTTTTCATTTTACAGAATTTATTTAAAGAGTCAACTGCATCAGAATCTCTACTATAATATATATAGCATTTAAATAACTATAAAAAAAATTTCACAACAAATAACTATAAACTATAACTGAAAAAACACATATTAACACACAATCTAAATATGTTTACATATTAACAATCTATACAAGCTAAAGGGAATCTATACAATAATACTATATTATTATTTTTTGTTTTATTAAACATTGGTAATTTGGGAGAAACATCACATTCATTTAATAATGAGATTTAACTAAATTGTTAACTCGAGTCAAATTTGTTAAGTCAAGCGAGAACGGCGGATCTAAGTAGTTACCGGATTCATTAGCGCTAATGGAGAATCGCAGTCATTTTCACTCCAGTAACATCTTAAAAAAACATAAATTTACCTCTAATATTCGGAACAAACGAAAGAAGAGATGAGAAATAAAAAATAAGTACAACATCATATTAATAAAAGAATACAAAACAAAAAATTTAATAAAACTCAATAACTTATAATATAGGTGGAACATAAGACATTTACAAACAAAGGAAAAGAAAATAGTCCCCCTCAAAACAAAAAAAGAAAAAAATAAAAAAAGTAATAAAGTGTGAGACATAAAGGTCTTGTCAACTCGGGTTAGCTCTTTTAAACCAAGCAAGGACAACGGTCTAAACAGTTGACCGGACCATTTATGACTAATTTAACGCTACCAGACCCGGGGTCTGGGGGCGTTACAATTCTCCTAAGTCGGTATTAATAAAAACGATAAAATACCTTTTCATGTTTCAGATTCGATTAATGAATCGAGCAGTAATATAAAGTTGAAATTGATGTTGCGTGGAATATCAGGTTTGCGGTAACAGTGTCAATCTTGAGGATATAAGGCTGTTATGGATGATTCCTCCGGAGAGGGTAGGGTGGTTACTTAGAACAAGGTGGCGGAATAAGCATAAAATAAATAACAAGAGATTGGGCCGGTGGTTAGCGGCAAAATGGCAGAGTTTGGCTGTGTGTGTTTATTCTCCGATCCTTTTCTTTGTTACATATGATCCTCTATTTATAGACGAGCAAGTCGGTCTACTGTTCACGATTAGACAGCTAATGATATAATGATATAATAAGAAATAACTTATACAAGTGTCATAAGTATCTTGGATAAATATCTGTATACACTGAATCATGTAAATAGTCATGTCAGGCGCCCGCATGCGCCGTCCGTGGCGTCGATAGCGCGGTGATGGCGAGCCGCGGGTACGATCTTGCCTTGACGATTAGGATAGGAAACCATATGATGGAGATACGTCCGGTTTAGAAGTGGCGGACAGGAAGGCGGCTAGGATCTGGCGACCAGCTTGCTATAAGTGGGTGGGGCTATATCGACGAGGCCCATAATATTTGTATGGGGCCGGGTTGACAGGCCCAATCCGTGGGAAACGATGTGTCATCACGGGTTAGGTATATCAATGGCCCCTACTCTGCGATTGGATGTGCCGCCCAGGCGGAGAGTAGAAAGTATATCGAAGAAGTGAATACCGCCTGAAGTTTGTTGTGCTGCTTGCGAGCAGGCTTTGATCGCCGATAGTCGCTATATCGGGCTTAAACTAGTGTTTGAACGAAATCACCAGTAAGTTGCTGTGCATTGCAGCGAACAGGCTTTGATCGCCGATAGTCGCTATATCGGGCTTAAACTAGTGTTTGAACGAAATCACCAGTAAGTTGCTGTGCATTGCAGCGAACAGGCTTTGATCGCCGATAGTCGCTATATCGGGCTTAGTCGCCAACAACGCTCTGTTGGGCTTAAATGATGACCGCGGTAGCTGGGCGATTGGAATTGAAAAGGAATGAACTAGTAGTCGAAAGCGTCGCATCTATTACGTGAGAGGTCGCGTCGATCTCGAATCGCCGCCTATACGATTGGTTGCCGTTTCTTGGGATCTGAACCGTCGTCGATTAGGCGTATCGTGGAGACAAGACGTTTCAAACGTTTGAATTTGAAAATCGTAATAACTGTCCCGCCCTTTTTCTTCTCTATAAAATGGGGTCTCCTCCACCATTCCTACTTTTGGCGAAATTATCCCGGCGATAACAAAACTCCGGTGAGAAGGCGATTTCCGGCAAGTTTTAAAGAACTCCGATCAAGCGTTTTTTCTCAAAGAATCGATCTACTTCTTAACTTCTTCCAACGATCGGTACCAAAATCTCCTTCTGTTTCCATTTTTACCCTGATTCCCTCCCCAAATCGTGACTTCGATTTGTTTTTCTTTGCGTTTTTGTATGAATGTTGCCCTAGTTCACTTTGGTGTAGCGTATGATCTTGATATCATGATTTTTGAGCATAATGTATATTTATCCTCTTCCTGAATCCCCAATTCCGCTTTGATGTATCGTTTTGCTCCAAGATTATTGCTTTTCCATGATTATCTGCGTTTACATGTTGAAACCACTTATTCCTGTATGAATGCATATGTGATCGGGGTAGTTTGCCCAGGATTTTTTAGGTTAATGCTTGGGGAAAAGATAGGTTTTTCGGGTTTCTTGTTCAAAGAAGATTGGAGGCGAGGTGTCGGGGTGTATTAAGCTTTTACCTCGGCCTGACTATCATGTGCAGGTGATTAAACGTGTCCACCTTGCCCTTTTTCTTTTCGGCATGTCCTCGAAGATACTCAATCAAATGAGGAAGTTCGCGTAGTCGCCTGGTTATGGATCCGGCGGCGAGTGCGATGGTCGATGATTCGACTCGATGAGAGCAAGAGAGGCGAGCCGGAGGATGAAATCGCTCTTATTATTGGCGCGCGCGCTGAGGTGAGATTGAGGAAGAAGACTACGGCGAGGATGCGGACATGGCGGTGCTGAGTTCGTTGGGTAGGAGGGCCGCGAGTTCTTCTAGGGTTCCCGGAACGTCGACCGCGAGCAGGAAGAGGTCAGTCAAGATCAGGTCCGCGGAAGTTACCACCGAGCTGACTGCGCAAAAGATTGTCGACCACGAGCTCATATCTCAGTGGAGGGGAATGAGGAGCCTTGCAGATTACACGTCGTCGCTGGCTATATATGACATTCCCTTAGATTATCGATTCGCGAGCATGGGAGCGGACAATGTGTCAAGGATATGCGGCCGCGAAACTGAAGATTACATATGGCTTCACTTCGATCATTTCGTTGCCGGACTCAGGCCTCCCTTCGACCCATTCTTTGTGAAGTTTATGGAGGAGCTGAGGGTGATGCCCTGCGACCTTAGTTTGGGAGTTGTGCGCGTCGTGATGTCCTTTATTATAATCAGCCGATTGAAAGGGCGCGAACCCTCTATGGGCGCTTTGCTATACTTCTACTCTTTTTCGCGGAAAGGCGACGCCGGCCAGATTCAGCCACGTAGTCGTTCGAGTAGTGGTCGACCCCGCTTGTTATTCGACCTCCCAGATAAAGTAGCGGACTGGGATAAGAGATGTATGAAGGTGGAGTCACGGGTGGGGTGGCCTTTGCGGCTCGCGGCAAACTCGTGACAACCGAACATCTCAAAGATATCAAAACCCAGGGCAGCGACGATGGGTTTATAGCCGAGATAAAAGATGATCTAGGCTATACTAGCAGGAACGTGGATCAAGCCCGCGCGTATAACTAGAGAATGCTTCTTGATATTAGCGAACCGTATCTTGGGTTAGCGGGGCTTCCTGCCGCGGGGGTCGGCGCTCCCCTTGCACCTGTCGATCCGTTGCCAACCCACCCCGACTGGTACGGGGAATGTCATCATGCTATATGCCTACCATCCCAATGTACCACTGTGGAGGCGACCCTCAGCGAGCACCGAGTAGGATTCTTACTTGTTACTTTTTGCATCGCATCTTTCTTATTTCCCCATATATTTATCTGTTAACACAACCGTGCTTTCCAGTACCATGGATAGATTGACTCGGCGTAACTCTGTCCCCGGCGAAGACGGCGGGGAGGTGAACAGAGCGCAGAAATCGGTGAAAGTGCAGGTGATCTTCCGAAGGTCGATCGACTAGCTTGGGCGGCGGGCACCTCAAGCTCGCGGAGAGTAAAAAGACGGCCGTGCCACGGTGCAATCTATT
>JAOBSW010000368.1:0-15000 GCA_026214975.1 Gentiana macrophylla
TTTGAAACTCCATCCCACAAAGATATTGAATAGAAGAGATTTTGTTACTAATTATAATTTTGAAATGAACATTTAAATGTCCTCAAAAGTAAGGAAATAGATCTGAAACATATAAAATGCGGTTAATCCTGCAGTGACCAAGCTATTATGTGCAAAAGTAGCTGAATACAACCAACTATCATTAAGAATTTCATCTTTAGACCAAAAAGCAGGCTAAAGGTGAATACCAGAAAGAGAAAGTGTACCCAAAAAAAGACATTTTTGTAATGGGTATATTTTCCTAACCCTCCCATAAGAACCATATTTTGACTTTTGTAGGGGTGAATAGCCAACAAGCCTTTCCATTGAATGAATAATGGATCCTGGATCCTAAAAATAATAATGCTTTTGAATAGGCATGAGTTACTTCAAATGGAATAAAGCATTTCGATAGATCCCATACCGAGAGCTAACATCATATAACCCAATTGGGACATTGTAGAATATGCTAAACCTCTTAATGTCTTTGAGCAAGAGCTAAAGTAGCTCCTAATAAGACTGTTATTATTAAGTATCAATGAGATTAAATTCATTATGGGGGTATAACTCATGAAAAGAGGAAGAAGCCGAGCTACAAGAAAAATTCCCGCTGCTACCATAGTGGCAGCGTGTATAAGAGCAGAAATGAGAGGGCCCTCCATAGCATCAGGCAACCAGACATGAAGGGGAAACTGTGCAGATTTAGCAACTGGAACCGGCAAATAATAGAACAGCACACAAAGTAAGAAATAAAGGATTTACTTCATTAGTATAAATCAAGTTATTCACTATTTCTGAATAAACCTCAAATCCAAAACTACCCGTTATCCAATAAAACCCTAAAATTCTAATAATAAACCAAAATCTCCTACCTGATTAGTTACAAAAGATTTTGATAAGCATTTGCCGCAAGAGGTCGCGGACCAAAACCAATTAAGTAGATAAGAAGACATCCCAACCAATTCCCAAAAATATAAATTTGTATCAAATTAGAACTAGTAACTAATCCTAACATTGAAGTACTAAAAATTAATATAAGTGAAAAATTTCAAATAAGATTGATCATGAGCCATATAATTATCACTATAAAAAGAACTGTAATTCCAACGGTAGTGATTAATATTGACATAATAGAAGTAAGTGGGTCTAGCAAATAACCCAATTCTAAAGAAAATCGTTAGTAATGAGCCAAGACCATACATATTGATAAATAGAATTGCTATTTATTTGCTGATTAGACAAGTTGGTTGAAAAACCAAGATTATACTTAACAATAAAACACTCTGAAAAGACCACATACGACGAAGTCTGATTGTTGTTGTTGAAAAAGAAGAAGACCTAACCCTAGGAATATAGGAACTGGAAGTGGAATGAAAGGTATAATCCACCCATATTGATATGTCTGTTGCATAAAAAGTTTTTTTAATTCTTAGTTTTCTAATTGATTTTTATTGTTTCCGATTCACCAGATCTACCTCTTTGAGAGGAATAACTAAAAGGGAAGATATGCACTAAGTAAAACTACTGAAATATATCATTTTTCTTATTATTTATTTATTTTTCTAATTTTCTTCTAAATACTTCAAATATTCAACTCAAGAAATTACAATCGGTCAAATCTAGGAAACTAAGAAATAAGCATACGAATTAATAAAAAATTTTAAGTCGATTCTAGGAAATATAAAAGTTAAAAATTAAACCTTATACATTTATTATATTTCTTTTTTTTTTTTTTTTGAAGATAATATAAATTAGCAAATAAATCGAATGAATATATGAATATAATAGGAAGGAAGGACTTCTTTTGAACAATACATGTCTTTCACATTCAACTAGAACAATAAGGAATTTTTTTAAATGGCAGTTCCAAAAAGCGTATTTCTACATCAAAAAATATTCGTAAAATTTTTGGAAAAGAAAGGGATATTGGGCCGCTTTAAAAGCTTTTTCATTAGGTAAATCTCTTTGACTGGAAATTCAAAAGTTTTTTGTGCAGCAAACAAAAATAAATAAGTAATAAAATTGCAATTGTCTGAATGCATTCAAAATTGACTCATTTATTCTTTAATTGACTCAACTCACTAGATAGAGATAGTGGAAATTTTAATTATATTTTATAGATAATTTTAGAGGAAATATAAAATGAAAACTCATTTACTTTATCTTTTATTTTCTAGTCGTTACTTTTAGACTTTTAGATTATTTACTAAATTCAGTAAAAAAGAACTAACATTTTTACTTTTACTGAATTTAGTAAATACAAATAATTTTTTATCAAAAAGTATTTGTTGCTAACAAACGAATGAACACAATAAAAATTTTTTTTATGTGAATTTTTTTATTTCCGGAGGGGAAGCTTAGTTTCTCCATCAACACACTTTTTGTTACATTTACTAGAAAAATACGATAATTTTTCGTTTTATCTCTTTTATCTATAGACTATAGGGGTCTTAAGATATTTAGTTTTGTTTCATTTCTTTCCTGAAATAAAAAAAAGAAAAAGGTTCATTAAAATTGAAAAAGTAAAACAAAACCATTTTTAGTTATATCCCTTGATTGACTCTTACTTGAGATTTTAGGTCTGAATTATCTAGTTACAATATAATTTTAGAGTAGCCGAAACCCACGAAAACCCCTAAGTCCCTAAACTAACGAACGTTAAAATCCCTAAAAGAAACTAAAAAAATTACTCTTAATGGACTGCTAAATTCTCGACGATTGTTTATTCATTAGTTATTATAAGTTGAACACAAGCCGCTATGGTGAAATTGGTAGACACGCTGCTCTTAGGAAGCAGTGCTAGAGCATCTCGGTTCGAGTCCGAGTAGCGGCATGTCACCCTTTCACTTTTAAAAAGAATAAATAGATTCTATAATTAATTCAACTCTTGAGTTGCATTTAAGCAACGCATTTTTTAAGATTTTGTATGATATTTTCAACCTTAGAACATATATTAACACATATTTCCTTTTCAATTCTTTCAATCGTAATTCTAATTCGTTTGACAACCCTTTTTTTTGTAGATGAAGTGGTACAATTATCTCATTTGTCCGAAAAGGGCTTGCTAATTAGTTTTTTCTGTATAACAGGATTATTAGTTACGCGTTGGATTTATTCGGGTCATTTTCCACTAAGTGATTTATATGAATCACTAATCTTCCTATCATGGAGTTTTTCCCTTATTCATATAATTTCTATTTCAAAAAAGAACAATTATTTAAGCATAATAACGAGTTCTAGTGCTGTTTTTACTCAAGGCTTTTGATGTCAGGACTTTTAACTGAAATACACCAATCTTCAATATTAGTACCTGCTCTTCAATCCGAATGGTTAACAATGCACGTAACGATGATGATATTGGGTTATGCGTCCCTTTTATGTGGATCATTATTATCAGCAGCACTTCTAGTGATTACATTTCGAAAAAGCATAACAATTTTCTGTCTTTTTTGTCAAAGTCATTTTTTATTACACGATTCATTTACCTTTGGTAAAATTGAATACATCGGCGAAGGAAATAATCTTTTAAAAATACAAAAAAATTCTTTTTTTTTCGCCAAGAATTATTACAGATCACAATTGATTCAAGAATTGATTATTGAGTTATCGGGTTATTAGTTTAGGTTTCTATTTTTAACCATAGGTATTCTTTCGGGAGCAGTATGGGCTAATGAAGCATGGGGTCGTATTGGAATTGGGACCCAAAAGAAACGTGGGCATTTATTACTTGGATCATATTCGCGATTTATTTACATACTGAACAAATCGAAACTTGCAAGGAGAAAATTCGGCAATTGTAGCGTCTATAGGCTTTCTTATAATTTGATATGCTATTTTAAATCAATCTATTTGGAGTAGGGTTGCATAGTTATGGTTCCTTTACTTTAACATATAATTAAATTCATGAACGTATCTTACGACTACAACAGAGTATGTTGCATATAAAATTTTTTTCTGAACCAACACGAACCATATGAATCGATACACTATTGTATTGATTCATGCGGTTCGTATCCATGTGGTTTTCAATTTTCTTTACTTAAAAATACTTCTAAATCATTTTTAACATAGTATTTTTAAGTTTAGTTATGAAAACCATTTAGAAAAAAATTAGATAGAATAATTTCTACCCTGTCAACCGACAGTGAAAAAATGAAATCCGGGTACATACCAATACTTAGGACAGGTAAAAAGAGAGAAATTGAAAGAAATAACTCGTGGTCCTGAATCAAAAAATAAGAGTTTTGAGCATTAAAAACTTGTATCCGTAGAACATCTGTCGTGACAGAGATAATGAATAAATAGGAGTTAATATGATTCCAATTGCCATTAGAAAAGTAATTAGCATTTTTGGCAGCCAAAAATATTTTTGGCTGGTAATTATTCCAAAACTACCAATTCGGCAACAAAGCCACTCATACCCGGTAATGCAAGCGAAGCCATCGAAAAGCTACTGAACATCGTGAATACTTTGGCATTGGGATAGCCATTGCGCCCATTTCGTCAAGATAAACAAGACGTATTCTATCATAAGTCGTCCCTGATAAGAAAAAGAGTGCAGCACCAATAAATCCATGAGATATTATTTGTAAAAGAGCTCCATTAAGCCCTGTATCACTTATCGAACCAATTCCTATAATTATAAAGCCCATATGAGATATAGACGAATACGCTACTTTTTTTTAAATTCCGTTGGCCAAGAGATGTTGAAGCCGCATAGATTATTTGATTGTGCCCACTATTACTAACCAAGGGGAAAGTAGATAATGGGCGTGAGAAAATAATTCCATATTGATACGAATCAACCCATATGCTCCCATTTTTAATAAGATTCCAGCTAGAGCATACAAGTACTATAATGTGCTTCTCCGTGGGTATCTGGTAACCATGTATGTAAAGGTATAATCGGTGATTTGACAGCAAAAGCAATAAAAACCAATATAGAATAGTATTTCTAAGACCCCAGGATACGACTGATTGGTCAATGTTTCAAAATTTAATGTTGGCTCATTAGAACATATATAAACCGATACACAGAACTCCCATTAATAGAAAACGGAGCCTCCAGACGTGTATAAAATAAATTTTGTAGCCGAATACAGACGTTTTTTTCCTCCCCACATGGATAGAAGTAGATAAACCGGAATTAATTCTAACTCCCACATGATGAAAAAGTAAAAGGTCTCGAGAAGAAAATGATCCTATTTGCCCGCTGTACATTGCTAACATCAGGAAATGAAATAATCGAGAGTCTCTAGTAACCGGCCAAGCCGATAAAGTAGCTAAAGTGGTGATGAATCCTGTTAGTAAAATGGGTCCTATAGAAAGTCCATCTATTCCTAATCTCCAATGGAAATCAAAAACGGACCCATTTATAATCCTCCACTAATTGTACTAATGGATCATCTGGTTGGAAATGATAACAAAATATATAGGCTATTAAAAGGAATTCTAAGATGCATATACAAATAGTATACCAACGAATGATCCTATTTCCTTATGTGGAAAAAAAAGAAAATTAAGGAACCCGCAGATATTGGAAAACTACAATTAGCGTTAACCAAGGAAAAAATTCGTGGTAAAGACAAGATATACTTGGACCAGAGAAAACCCGTGCTCATAAGAATATTATGAGCACAAATTTTGTCGGTAAAAAAAGAAAATAAAATGGGTTATGGGTTCAAGTCTAGTTTTCTAGAGCGTATTAATAAGTTAGCCCCATACTGCGAGTTGTTTCATGCCATAAATAAACTCGAACACTCAAGAAATCCGTTGACAGGCGGATTCGCATCTTTTACAACCAACGCAGTCTTCTGTTCTGGAGCAGAAGCTATTTGTTTTGCTTTACATCCGTCCCAAGGTATCATTTCTAATACATCAGTTGGGCAAGCTCGACACATTGAGTACATCCTATACATGTATCATAAATCTTTACTGAATGTGACATTGATCTATACATTTTTGAACGTTATAAGATTTCGATCTGGTAATCTTAGAAACAAACCATATATTTAGATACCAGACGAATCAACAAGTTATCAGAATTTTTCTAATCAATCTATTTCTGGATTGCTTTAGTAGACAAGGCCAAAATACTTTGATTTAGTCTATTTTTTAACCAAGATCATACCTTAATGTAGCAACTCTACGAATTTTAATTTCTTTATTTATTTTTTATTTATTAATATTGAATATTTAGAATATTCAAATTTATATAATAAATACTATTTACTCAATAAATTGATTCATTAATACGAGTTGATTTTCGATTACGAAAATTGCTGAAACAATAGCCGGTCCAATAGCTGCTTCAGCGGCTGCAATAGCTATAACAAAATTGATAAGATTTCTCCTTTAATTGACGATTATCAAAAATCAGAAAAAGTTACAAAATTCATATTAACTGCATTCAGTATAAGTTCAAGACACATAAGGGCCCTAACCATATTTCTGACTTGTGATCAACCCATAGATGCCTATACAAAATAAATAGGCACTCAAAACAAGTACATGTTCTAGCATTGTTAAATAATTCCTTCTAAATCTCATGATTTTTAACTGAAATAAGAATTCAACTGATCTGATTGAATGACATATAACAAATATGAAATTTTTTCATTGATGATTTTATTATTGTTATTGTCGAGCTACAGCAATTGCGCCTATTAAAGCAACTAAAAGAATTATTGAAATAAGTTCAAATGGAAGAAAAAATCTCTTGATAAATGAATTCCAATTTGTTGACTATTAATTATCAAATCTTGCTCCACAATCTGGTTTGATCTTGTAGGCCAAAAAATTCCGTACCATGACGTATCTGGAATAGTAGTAATTAGCGAAATAAAAAGACTTGTAGAAACCATCAAAGTAATTCCATCCCCAACTGTCCAAGGATTAAAATAGTTGGAATATTCTGAACCATTCATGAACATCACAGCAAAAATGATTAAAATATTTATAGCCCCTATTGTAAATCAGTAGTTGCGCAGCAGCTACAAAGTAAGAACTCAGTAGAATATAGACTAAGGATATACAAACCAGAACCAACCCCAACGAAAAAGCAGAAAAATTGATTGGGAAGTAATATGACCCCTAAACCCCTAAGATCAGACTTGATCCCAGAAAGACTAAAATAAAATCTGGTATTGGTTCAGGTAAATCCATTTAATTTAAAAAGATAGAAATAAAAGTATTTCATGACTTTATTGACCTGACCAGGAAAAAGAAAAAAGAAGAGACTCCACTTCTTGTATGTTTAGGATACTTTAACTTAATTAAACTTAATGAAAACTAAATGAAAGTTGAATGGGTGTGACTTGATGTAGATAGCGTTCTTGGAGCATTGTAATTAGATAATTAGACCCCCAGAATTTAAAATGTATATTTTAAAATCATTTTAAATGAAGATTTTAGCCAATATCTTGATTGGTCAAACAAAACCTTATTATTTTCTTAGTTTTTCAGAGGGTTTATACATTTTTATTTGAGGCGAATTCAAAATTGTTTGAATTGTGTAATCATCAATTACTGATATCGGTAACCGACCTAAAGCAATTTGATTATGATTCAATTCATGACGATCATAAGTCGAAAGCTCATATTCTTCAGTCATTGATAAACAATTTGTTGGACAATACTCAACACAATTTCCACAAAATATGCAGATTCCGAAATCAATACTGTAATTAAACAGCCGTTTCTTTCGAATATTACTTTCGAATTTCCAATCTACAACGGGCAGATCAATAGGACATACACGAACACATACTTCACAAGCAATGCATTTATCAAATTCAAAATGGATGCGGCCCCGGAAACGTTCCGATGTGATCAGTTTTTCATAAGGGTATTGAATAGTTATCGGTAAACGATTCACATGAGACAGAGTAATTAGAAACCTTGACCTACGTACTGAGCCGCTCGTATTGTTTGTTGACCATAATTCATCAACTCAGTTAATATAGGGAACATATTGTGAATATGTATAAATTAAAAATACTTGTTTTTTCTCTTGTTTGAGAGAAGTCGTGAATAGAAACTACTCTAATACCTTAGAGCGAAAGAAGGTGAAACGAGGTTGTTAATAATAAATTACCTAGAGAAATAGGTAAAAGAAATTTCCAACCAAGATTTAATAGTTGGTCCATTCTGAGCCTTGGTAAAGTCCATCTTGTGGCAATAGAAATGAACAAGAACAAGTAAGTTTTACCTAATGTAATAAAGATACTGATTATTGTTCCAAAGACTTTCCCGGTTTATTTATGAAAAAATGTCAGGAACAATAGATAGGGAATCCAAAGATTCCAACCCCAAAGTAAATAATTGTTACAAATAATGAAGAAACTAGTAGATTCAGATAAGAAGCAAGGTAAAATAAACCAAATTTGATGCCGGAATATTCGGTTTGATAACCGGCTACTAACTCTTCTTCTGCTTCTGGTAAATCAAAAGGTAATCTCTCACACTCGGCTAGAGCAGAAATCAAAAATGATAAATCCTATAGGTTGACGCCACAGATTCCACCCCCAAAAACCATATTTTGACTGTGCTTCAACTATATCAACTGTACTTGAACTGTTAGATAATTATAGTCGATCAGAATTACACTGTTTTCATCGCTATTCCAAAACCGTACATGAGATTTTCATCTCATACGGCTCCTCAAAGATCACAGCTAAATATAAGGACATTTCATTATTATTGATTTTTATATTTTGTAGGATAGAGTTAAAACTTCTCACAAGGTCCCGAATTAAATCAACGGAATTCTGTTTGCTATATTTTTTATATTTTTTAATATTAATTAATAAATGCTTTGGAATTGATCTTATCTTTTTCTCGTATATTGTATAAAGGGATTTTACAAAAAGTAAAAGATTACTTCGTTCGTACTAGTTATTTTTTTTAATCGACGGATAGGAACATACTCTGAATCGGAATCATGGGTAGTACTTCTTGATCATTTCTACCAACTAAAAGTCCCAATTCAAATTCCTTTTATGTATACAAATGTTCTCGCGGATAACTTAGAAAATCCTTATTACTAATCCTTTGTGTATCTTAGTCTTCCTAACCATCCACTCAATTTTGTTCAACCTGAATTTATTTTTTTTAATATACCTAGGCTAATAGATAAAAAAATCGATCTTTTAAACCCGCTTCAAGAAGTGATGAATAAACAACCAATCTTGGGGTAAGGTCTTGGGCTAAACAGTCTCTACTACTTATGTTTCCTTTTACTTAATCCTTGTACATAGGAAATGAGAATCAACTTTATTTACTGCAAAACTCAAAACCGTTTTATTTCACCCATATAACTATTAACTTTTATTCATCAACCCGAAAGATCAAAGAAAATAAAAATATAAAATCAACCTATTTAACTTGACTTTCTTATTAGAATTCAAAAGAAAGGGTAGGTGAAATAAAGGATTTCACTGAATCACACGTAGAGATATTGATAGTACACACAAAGTTAATGGTATTTCATAACTAATTGATTGAGCAGCAGCTCGTAGACCACCCAAAAAGGAATATTTATTATTTGATCCATATCCCGACATAAGAAGTCCAATGGGAGCAATGCTTGAAATAGCGATCCATAGAAAAACACCAATACTAAGATCGGCTAGAATAAGGTGGTAGCCAAAAGGAATTACTGAATAACTTAGTAAAACTGCTACAACTGCGATGGATGGTCCGATACTGAATAAGTGAGTATACCCTCTAGATGGAAGAAGGTTCTCTTTGAAAAGTAGTTTTATACCATCTGCTAGAGCTTGAAGAATTCCTAAGGGGCCCATGTATTCGGGCCCAATACGTTGTTGTATACCTGCGGATATTTCTCTTTCTAACCAAACAATTACGAGTACACCTATTATGATTCCTAATACAAGAGTAAAAATAGGGACAAGCGGCCATATGATTCTATATACCCCTTTAAAATTGAGTAAGAAGTCGAATCTATAAAAAGAGTTGATAGCTTGTATTTCTGTTGTATCCATTATCATTTTAACGATCAATTTCTCCCATAATGATATCTATGCTCCCTAGTATCGTCATAATATCAGCCAATTTCATTCTTTTAACTAACTGAGGAAGGATTTGCAAATTGATAAAACCCGGCGGGCGTATTTTCCATCTCCAAGGAAAACACCTGATCTCCTATTAGAAAATTCCCAATTCGCCTTTTGGGGCTTCTGACTCACATAAAGTTCTTGTTTCGACAATTCAAAGGTTGAGAAGGCTTTTACTAATAAATCGATATTCAAAATCATTCCAGTCGCTATCTTTTACTCTATCAAAACGTCGGATTTCTAAATTCTCATAGGGTCCCCTGGAAGTCCTTCCAGAACCTGTTGTATAATTTTACGGATTCTGTCATTTCACCGATTCGTACTAAATAACGGGCTAATGAATCCTCTTTTGCCATTGAACCTCCCAATCCAATTGTCGTAACATTCATAACGATCAACTTTACGAAGATCCCATTGATTCCGGAAGCTCGTAACATTGGTCCCGATAAACCCCAATTTAGTGCTTCTTTTCCACCAATAATACCTACACCTCAACCTGTTCTAAAAACGGGATTACGCGTAATAAGTCTTTATACTCATTAACCCCTGTTAAAAAAACTCACAAAAATCTAAACATTTATCTATCCAGCCATAAGGTAAATCAGCAGCTACTCCTCCGATACGAAAATAATTATGCATCATTCGCATACCTGTAGCAGCTTCGAATAGATCATAAATCAATTCTCTTCTCGAAAAATATAGAAGAAAGGGGTTTGTGCGCCAATATCTGCCATAAAGGGCCTGAGCCATAACAAATGTGAAGCTAGACGACTCAACTCCAACATAATGACTCGGATATAACTAGCTCTTTGGGTACTTGAATATTTCCTAACTGTTCGGGGCCATTTACCGTTATTGCTTCTGTGAACATAGTCGCTAAATAATCCCAGCGGGTTACATAAGGTAAATATTGTAAAATTGTTCGATTTTCCGCAATTTTTTCCATCCTCTATGCAAATAACCCAATATTGGTTCACAGTCAACAACATTTTCGCCATCTAGAGTAACGATGAGCCGAAGAACACCATGCATTGATGGGTGGTGAGGACCCATATTTACTATCATAAGATCTTTTCTTATATCTGGCCCAGTCATAAGTTTTTTATTGATTCATTCTTCCATGAATTGCTGAAAGTCAAAAGAAATTAATAAAAATTTAAAATAAAAAATTCGAATTAAAGAATAAAAAAATAAGCACTTAAAACAACATGAATTTTTCAATTAACGAATTTTTGTCTCTCGAATATTTAATTGACCAATTAATTCTTTATAATGTACTCTATTTTTTTTTGACAAATAAGCCAACAGCCGTTGACGTTTTCCTAGAATTTTTCGCAATCCTCTCTGAGATAAATAATCTTTTTTGTGCAATTTTAAATGTGAAGTAAGCCTCCATATCTTATTGGTAAAACTTAATATTTGAAATTCAACAGACCTCTGTTTTCTTCTTTGAGCTAATCGAAATCAATACATTTTTGATCATACAAGATTTTCCTCTTCCAATTTTTTTAACGATATGGATTTGACTACTGAATAAGAATAATGTTAGTAATTTTACTGTGGTATATACAATACCTTGAATTTCTTTATCGAATAGGATAGGATATAATATATATAGGAAAAGGGTGTTACCAACAACGTTTCAACTCGGAATACATATATATCCTTAACATACTGAAACGACTGCCATTATTTGTATCAAACCAATAGCGATTCATACAAGCTAAATCCTCTAATCGATAATTAGAGCAAGTCAAAAATTTCACTTTAATTAATTCATTCTTCTTTATGCTTATGTTTGTCAACAAATTGACTACAGTTGTTCGCGGTGCAAAATCCTAGATTTTTATTCGTATTTTTGGAATTGAAACTAATTTTTATTCTAAACTCTCTACGATATTTATGAGGTAAAATAGTTTCGGGAGAAAGTAAATCAAAAATTTTTATCAATATCTGCTTGTTCTGGGTATCCTTGATTATTTTTATGTTTACTCTTATGAACCAATGAAATACATAAAGTTTGATACAGAATAAATTGGCTATCATTTTTTACAGACAGACGGGCGGGTCTGATAACTAATATCCCTTTTGATCAATTCTACAACATTTAAACTTTTCTGAATTAGCAGTATATCCAAGGTCATTTCTCTTCGCTGAATCGAAGATATAACAATTTTTGTTGGATTTAACAGTCTAAGCAGTAGACAATATATTTTGATATTATTGATCATTCGTTGATTCAAAGCATCGCCCCATCTCAATTGAAAAAGTAAATAACGTTTCAGCAAGAACTTTAATTCTGCTTTTGATCCTACATAATCTTCTTCAATATTTTTTTGATGATTTGTTAAGGAGCGGGATTCAAGATTCACCCGTTTTTGTACATTTGATCTAAGATCTCTTTGGTTTGTTAGATTTTTTTTTTTAGACGGTATAAGCCATTCAACTTTTTTGTTCTCAATGATGTTTTTATTTTCCCGATAAACATTTTTATTTAGATTCCTTCGTAAAAGAAGCCCTTTACTTGGTATAACCCAAGGTTTCATTTTATACAGATTAGAAAGTATTAAAAATTCTGGGAAGAGCCAAAAGTTTAGGGTTACTATGGGACACTTTCGTATTTCCTCATTCATTCCCGTCCAATCAAAAAAGGTTTTTTGGGGGTTTGGTACCTTGATTTTAAGTTTTTTCGGAAGTGCGAGATAAAAGAGTTTTTTAACAATTTTATCAGTTATTTGATAATTGTTAGTCTTAATCTTAGTATTTTGATTACTCTTAGTATCGATCTTGATCCAGTATTCAATAGCGATCTTTTGTCTAAGATCAAAATGGAGAGTTTTCCAATCAAAATGTTTTCTATCGGGTTTTTTTTTCATAGATTTTCTATCGCTCTTTCCTATATAATTAGGAATAGACTCCTTCCCCTGTATATCAAAAAAAGTTGTATTTATACGTGTTTGAGTTGGAATAACTATCTTGTTTTCTATTTACTTGTGTTTCAAAAGCTGATCCATAAATAGATAAGTCCCTTTTATTTTTATTTTCAGAATTACTAGATTGATATGAGAAAAGATCATATCGAGAGTTTTTTTTTAAATTATCTTTTATTCTGTACGAAATAGGCTTCAACAGGATTTTCTTTTGAACAAGATTAATACATCTTTTTCATACGAACCTCTTTTGCAATTTTGAGTTATAGGGTGTTGAGAAATTTTATTTTCAACCCTTTGGGTAGTAATCTAGACCATCGAATCTTAGAGAAATTATATTGATGATATCGTTTTAATTTCTTTACCCAGGTTTTCCAGTGATTTGTTCCATAATTGAAGCATTTATTATGATTTAATTCCAAGTGAATTATCCTTCAAAGGAATCCTTTATTTTGATTCTGTTCTTAACAAAAAAGGAATTCCGTAATCGTGATATTTAAAACATATCTTAATTTATCCAAATGAATACCTTGAGTTTGTGATAAGTTGTAAAATACATATGCTTGCGACAAGTAGGATAAGTAGCAACATTTTTGTGAATTTATTTGATTCCTAATAGTATTAATTGACTTTTGTATAGTTGAAATAATTGAAATAAAGTTAATTTTATTTTCGTTTTTTTTATTAATTCTTTCTTCATCTGCTTCATTAATATTTATGAATTTTTTGATAAATTTGTTTATTGGGTCGAGAGAAAGTTGTCTAATGAGTTTGGAACGATTAATGATAGACAAAACAGGATTTATGTATATTTTTTCCAAAAAAGAATTTATAAAGAAATATATTTTCGGGATTAATCGAACATTTCTCCGTTTTATTATTTCCAAAAAAAAATTTGAAAATTCCAACCCTTTATCTTTATAAATTCTTTTGTTAGCACTAATATATATTCTTGTGTTTTTTTTTTTTATCTTTTGTCATTCTTTCTATTTGATTCCGGATTGTGATTGCCCTAGCAGTTATATCCTTATTTTTTTTTTCTGTCAGTGTCCGGTTTGAAGATTGAATTTGATTAATCAATGATTCAGGAATTATCTCATTGATGTTTGTAGAATCTTTGTTGTTTTTTGTTTGATTCGATTTATAGACCTTTCTTACGTTAAAGAATAAGATTGGGTTTAATTTTGAAAATACTCTTATTTTTTTTTTTATTTTTATAAAAAATGAATTTCGTATAACCCAATTTTTTATTTGTTTTGAAACTAATTTCGTCTTTCCCCTTAAAGTTTTTCGAACTAAGAAATAGGTATTTTTCGATTTTCCAATCTTTCTTTCCAATTCCTTAAAAATAGGTTTAAAAAAGGAAGATCGTTGTCGAGGAGAACCAAAAGGAAGGTCCGTTTCTAGCCCCCAAACTGTTAAAAAACAAAAATCATTTCTTTCTTTTTTGTTTTGCATTAGATTTCTACGAGAGGGCCGGAGTTTAGATCTATGCCAAGGTTTCAGATAGAAAGGAAATAGGATTTTTATCTGCATACCCTCTCTTAACCAATTTTTCGGAAATTCAGTTTCCGATAATTGAATACCATTATATGTACATTTAATATGCAGTTCTCTTTTCCATTCCTGTAGATCCTCAAACCATTCAGGAATTTGCAATAAAACCATACGTCCAATATTTTTTGCTATTATCAATGAAGGCAATAGAATATATTTTCTCAAATTCGATTGAGTTATTAGCATCAAACTTCTTGTTTTTCTTGCAATTGGCATACTATTCCATGCTTCAGCTATATCTGCCCGCATTTGCTCTTGTCGTTTGTTCTCTTCTTTTTTATCTTTTTTATCCGTTTCTTTTTTATGTTCTTTTTTTGTTTCTTCATCCGTATTTTCCAAAATTTTGAAGTCGATTCGATTGTGTATCCAACTTGGAAAAATGACTTTAATAAGTCCGGATCTATCAAATGAAAACCAAG
>JAOBSW010000368.1:45000-62500 GCA_026214975.1 Gentiana macrophylla
ACATAGGATAACAAGATGGCTAGAAATCCTTTCTTTTTCAAACTAATTGCTCTTTGATTTTGGAAAACCTTCTTTATCAATATACTGGTTCTTATATACACACATCTCCATTTTATAATGGAGAACTACAATAGTTAGGATTCATTGAAAATCGAGAATCTACCCATGGGTAAAAACTCCTCCCACATCGGTACTAATATTTTTTTAACGTCTAATTAGATCAGGACTTAATTCAAATTCAAAATAGAAGCTCGTTGCTTTGTCTTTCTTTAGAATTAATTGAAACCATAAGGCCCTATCCATTTATTAACCTGACTGAACTTTATTTTGTTCCATTCCAATACCTCGAACACCCATCTGGCAAGAATGAAATTGTATATTATTTGAAATCTCCATCAATACGACATGCTCTTGTTTCCATTCATCCCCTTTCAGGATCAGTCGTGGTCTTCCAAACTTTACTGATGGTATGGACGAATTCCTTGCTTCATCAAAATGTGTAAAAATCCTAGCCGCACTTAAAAGCCGAGTACTCTACCGTTGAGTTAGCAACCCAAAGAGAAAAATCTATAAGAATTGATAATGGGTAGAGTAGATAATAAAAAGAAGTATAGATACAATCTGAATAAAAATAAATTTAACAAAGAGATTCAAAAAGCAATTAAATCCTTGAACTAACAAACAAACCGCAAAACATACTTTGTTTTAATTCGAAAGAAAAAAGAAATAAAAATACAAAAATTATCAGATAAAATTAGACAAAAAAAGAAAAAGATAGTAAAATGTAAAAATTAATAGGCGAATGTTCTCTTATCGACCTTTTCAATAAAACAAAAGAAGTTTTCGTATCACTCATGGATCAAAAATCCACCATTTGAATGAAATAAAATAAAAACAAACTCATATGACGGAAATAAATAGATCCAACTTGACTTATCACGATGAATTATATTTGTTCAATACACTGTTGTCAATAGAAAAGAATAAGGTGGGAACTTAAAAGAATTCAATTGAATTTCACCCTTATTTTATATCTTAGTAAAATTGAAAAAAATTAAAATAAGGTTGTGTTGGGTCGATAAAGCCCATATCTAATTCTATTCTATATGCATAGAAAATGCCGAGTTATAGGGTAATAAAAAGAAAAAGTGAATAAAGGCGGATTGAGTGAATACATAATATATTCACAAAGTAAACGAAGCAAACTTGATCTTTTTTAAATTTTTAATTTACTACAATTTACTACGTAGGGTTCCCATCCATTGATGCCATTGAATGGGAATGTCCCAATTTTATAGCATCAATAAAATTAAAAATAAAGTTTTGTCATTATCGAACATGAAATTCGACGAAAACAATGATAAATATCTACGAATCGAACCGAACGAAGGGGGAACTATAACTATAACGAAAAAATAAGTAAAGGTTAGCAAAAGTTATAGGTATATACAAGCCCCTACCCCCTTTTGATTTCCTTCTATCAAAATAAAAATCCTACGGACGATTCATTCACACATTATATACACTTGGGATCAAAAAGGTTTAATTTATTCTAACAAATATTACTTTTGAATTGGAAATTTGCTCGATTGGGATCCTTCAATTTATATAGATTTACAGTTTACGAAGTTATTTCAATTTTTTGATTTACATTAACCCTAGGTTTTTGTTCCGAGAAAAATGAATACTTTCTACTCGAGCTGCATCGTGGACTATTTACCTCCCAACGGATGTCGAGACAAGAGCACCTTCGTTTCTATAGAACTATAGAAATAGAAGATGATGGATAGAAGAAGGAATACACAGCGGATCGTGTCCTTCAAGTCGCACGTTGCTTTTACCACATCGTTTCAAACGAAGTTTTACTATAACATTAACATTCTTCTAATTTGGAACCAGTATGGAATTGATTCAATTAGGGAATCATGAATAGTCGTTGGTTCCATTTATGAATAAAGGTGATAAAGGATATGCTCTGGGACGGAAGGATTCGAACCTCCGAATAGCGGGACCAAAACCCGTTGCCTTACCACTTGGCCACGCCCCATTTAGATTTCTATTCGACACGAATAATCAACAATATTAATAATATTAATATTGATTTTTTGTCAACTCAAAGTACAAGATAAATAGCTATAGAGTCGATTAAATTTTTATTAATATTTTAATACGTGTAAATAGAGAATGTAACTTAATTTATTGATCATTAGATATAATTCAATTAAGATATTGTATGAAAAGTATGATTTCTTCTATTCTCTTTGAGAATTGGAGGACTTTTGGTTAAGTGGATTCAAAAAAGAGAGAGACTTTGTCTCCTTTTTTACTTTTTCCTTTATTTATATTATATAAATAACTCAATCGAAATGGAATTATCTCATAGAACAAAATGTCTGCTATGCTTAATATTTGTAGTTTGATAGGGATCTGCCATTATGCCTTTTTTTTCATATTCAAGTAGCTTTTTCTTCGAAAATTGCCTGAGGCCTATGCTTTTTTGAATCCAATCATAGATGTTATGCCCGTCATACCTGTGCTATTTTTCTCTTAGCTTTTGTTTGGCAAGCTGCTGTAAGTTTTCGATAAAATATTTCATTTTAAAATCGACGATAAAATGGCTGCTTTACTTTAGTTGATAATAAATCCTAACAATTGATCGGATCTAAAAGATATTTAGATTTTGGTTAATAGAAAACTCTTTTTCAAAATGAATTTCTGAAAATCCTTTTCTATTTCGAATTTGGTTATTAGTATTCACAGAGGATATGCGGTAGAAAACTGTAGAACCTATTCTATTTTTTTTTCGAATAAAAATTTATTTTGAGATTTTAGAATGCTTACTCTCAAACTCTTCGTTTATACAGTAGTGATATTTTTTGTTTCTCTCTTCATCTTTGGATTCCTATCTAATGATCCAGGACGTAATCCTGGACGTGAAGAATAAAAGGTATCTTTTATTTTACATTTTTTTGAAGATTTTTTTATGTTTAACTAGGAACAAAAAGTATTTTGACAATTTGGAAAAAAAAATAAAGTCATCAACGGAAGAGGAAAGAAAGGGATTCGAACCCTCGGTACGAATAACTCGTACAACGGATTAGCAATCCGTCGCTTTAGTCCACTCAGCCATCTCTCCCAATTGAAGACGCTGTTAAATTACACAAAAAGTAAGGAATATTTATTATATAGATATTATATGGATATGTACACTTTTTAGCAGCAATTTAATTTCGTTAAATAAAAAAGGGGCTGTAAAGTGCCAACAAAACAATATAAAAAAGTAAAAAAAAGGAATTCTCCTTTTGATCTTGTTCAAAGGACCCGTCTTTTTTTTTATTACCACGGCCCGGCCTGTTCAGCCCCTAACCGGGCCTTTTTTGTTCAAACAAAAACAATTTTAATTTGAAATTAAATAGATTCTAGATAAATAAGAATGATTTATCTGATTTGGAAAATAGCTTAGTATTCTATAAAATTAGAAAATTAGAAAGCGGAATACAAAATATTCAAGCAAGAATAAAAAGGGAAGAAATGATAGTTCGATATACGAAAACAAAAAAGGGTAAAAACTAGAATTTTTATTCTTTTGAGAGGATACTAACTTTAAAAATTTACTATTATTCTGTCCAATTTCCCCGTTCGACAAAAGGTCCAGTTGTATACAATAATCACACTGTAGCGGGTATAGTTTAGTGGTAAAAGTGTGATTCGTTTTTCTAACCCTTTAATAGTTAAAGGAATAGTTAAAGGATCTTTGCTTTCGGTTTGATTCCTATTCCGATCAAAAACTTTATTTCCTAAAATAGAAAATATAAAGGATTAAACCCTTTCTCTCTCAATCACATATTTGAGAAAAAATAAAAATTATCGTGATTTCTATCCAATAGTCACTTATAAAGTGAGAATTGGATTATGAAATTACGAAACATAGTTTTGAATTAAACTAATATTTCGAATTTAATAAGTAAAAAGATCCATGGATGAAGATAAAAAGGAGGTTTCTAATCGTAACTAAATCTTCCATTTTTTATTTGTAGAGAAGAAATGGAATCAAAATAGCTATTAAATGGTGACTTTGGTTTACTAGAGACATCAACCTATTATTAGCTCGGTAGAAACAAAATACCTTTCCTCAGGATCTTTTCAAATAAAAATAAAGAACGAAGTAACTAGAAAGATTGTTAGAATCACTCTTCTAGAGGGATCATCTAGAAAGTTAGAAAGTAGTTTGTTTTGTCTGTATTAAGACAAAAAACTGACATAGATGTTATGGGTAAAATTTATTTATAATTTTGTTCACATCCATAAAGGAGCCGAATGAAACCAAAGTTTCATGTTCGGTTTTGAATTAGAGACGTTCAAAACGCTGAATTGGCGTCGACTATAACCCCTAGCCTTCCAAGCTAACGATGCGGGTTCGATTCCCGCTACCCGCTTTCTAGTTTTTTAGCCGAAATTCTTATATATTCTATACTCTATAGATCTTATATTAGTAGGAGTGCATCATTCAATATAGAATTGCAAATTTTTCTCTTATATACAATCTGATTTTTTTGTCAACCAAGAGATTAAAAAGGGCCAAATACGAATGAAAAGCGTCCATTGTCTAATGGATAGGACAGAGGTCTTCTAAACCTTGGTATAGGTTCAAATCCTATTGACGCAAATTCTTTCCATATATTTATTTTCGATTTTGATATCAAGAAAATTCTTTTGAATAATTTTAATTAGAGCCCATGAAATTCCTTTTTTTGTTAAGACCGAAATCAAAAATAGTAGTGATCCATTTTTTTATGCTTGTTCCTGAAGTATAAAACGCTCAATTTGTTCCTGAATAGCTTCTTTCAAAAGGATTTGCGCCTCCTCGGTAAATGTCTTGGTAGAAGAAATGATTTTTGAACTGAGGTTTATTTGTTTTTACATAAGCACGTAACTCAACCAGAAATTTCCTTACCTGCCCTATTTCTAATGAATCAAGATACCCGTTTGTTCCGGTATAAATAGTCATTATCTGTTCGTCCACTGTGAGAGGAGCCGATTGGGATTGTTTAAGCAATTCGCGTAATCGTTGACCTCTTGCCAATTGATTCTGAGTCGCTTTATCGAGATCAGAAGCAAATTGTGCAAAAGCTTCTAATTCTGCGAATTGCGCCAATTCCAATTTTAATTTACTAGCTACTTGTTTCATGGCTTTAATTTGAGCTGCAGACCCCACTCTGGAAACAGAAATACCCACATTAATAGCGGGCCTAATTCCAGCATTGAATAAATCGGCGGATAAAAATATCTGTCCATCAGTAATGGAAATTACATTGGTAGGGATATAAGCCGAAACATCTCCTGATTGCGTTTCAACTATTGGTAGGGCAGTCATACTTCCTTCACCTAAACTAGAACTTAATTTAGCAGCTCTTTCCAAAAGGCGGGAATGCAAATAAAACACATCCCCCGGATAAGCCTCACGCCCGGGCGGTCTTCGTAATAGAAGAGACATTTGGCGATAAGCTTGTGCTTGTTTGGAGGGATCATCATAAATGATTGAAGTGTGTCGTTCACGGTACATAAAATATTCAGCCAGAGCTGCCCCTGTATAAGGAGCAAGATATTGTAATGTAGCAGGGGAATCCGCCGTTTCGGCTACCACAATAGTATATTCCATTGCTCCCCTTTCCTGTAAAGTAGTTACTACTTGAGCTACAGAAGATGCTTTTTGACCAATAGCTACATAAACACATATTACATTTTGACCTTGTTGATTGAGAATCGTATCTGTGGCTACGGCTGTTTTACCGGTCTGTCTGTCCCCAATAATTAATTCTCGCTGGCCCCGGCCTATAGGAATCATTGAATCAATAGCAATAAGTCCAGTTTGAAGAGGCTCATATACAGAACGACGCGAAATAATCCCTGGGGCAGGAGATTCAATTAATCGAGATTCCGAAGATAAAATTTCACCCCTACCATCAATAGGTTTAGCTAGGCATTTATAACACGACCCAAATAGGCCTCACTCACCGGTATCTGAGCAATTCTTCCTGTTGCTTTTACGGAGCTTCCTTCTTGTATCATCAACCCATCCCCATTAATACAACACCAACATTATTTGATTCCAAATTCAGAGCAATGCCTATTGTTCCTCGTCAAATCTGACTAATTCGCCCGCCATTACTTCATCAAGACCATGAATACGAGCAATGCCATCGCCTACTTGAAGCACGTTCCCTGTATTTACAACCTTTACTTTATTATACTGTTCAATCCGCTCACGGATAATATTACTAATTTCGTCAGCTCGAATGGTTACCATGAATATTTTTAATTATTAGTTTTCTTAAAAATAATACCTGTAGGCTAAAGACTAATTACTTATTTCTTTTCTTTTCTTTTATTGACCCCAACATGTTAATATTTGCACTAATAGTACGTAAATGTAACTCGCTGTTCAAACAACTATTCAGAGTTCCTAGAGCTCCCCGCAAGGCTTGTTGAAAACCCGTTGTCGGACTTGATTAATCACTCTTTGCTGTTCAAACTGAATAGTTTCATTTTTGTAATTTTCTAATTGTTCTAGAGTCTTATAACTTGAATTAATTAAATTCAACTTTTCTTTTTCTATCTCAGAGTATCCATTCACTCGAAACTGATCTGCTTCCAGTTGAACTTTCTGTAAGCGAGCCCGTACTTTTTTCAACTGTTCAATGGCCCCTCCACGCAGTTCTTCTGAATTTCGAATAGTATTCAGGATCCTCTGTTTCCGATTATCTAATAAATCACTTAATGAAAGTAGATTATATTTACATACATGTCATAACTTCCATAACCCTTCCCGAACCAAACATGAATCTTTCAATTCATTTGGCTCTCACGCTCAATTACTTAGAAATTAGTAATGATTCTCATATCTTTTTATATAATATAATGTATAATGTAATGAGCCTGTCCCCTCTTTTTTGTTCATATTCAAAAAAAATATATAAACTAGCACCGGATAAAAAGATTTAGAGGACTCTTCTGACAAAAAATATGTATATGTAATTGTCAACAAAGTTGTTTCTTTTGTTTATGAAAATCCAAAAAATTTTATTACTTATACATAACACATAGGTCGTCACTTCAGCATTGAATAAAATAAAAGGGGCATTTTGCCCTCTTTACAATAAGTTACAAATAAGTCGTTCAAATCGTTTTATCATCTATCAATAGGAGTGTTATCTATCGATAAAATATTCATTTTGAACCACCTCTATATTAACATATTGGTAGAAAGAGTACCATGCTGCATCTAGACTTCAAAGAGTTTGTTTTAACCATATTATATTAAAGGTCCCGTGTTATTGGTTGCTAGAGAATCAAGGTAGGTTTTACCAATGAATTGAATCACGAAATGCTATGTTTCTTCCATAAAACATAAATTTTTTATATTTAGTCCGAAGTAATTCGCGCAATCGTGCACCTTTCTTTTATTTCCTAGTTAGAACGAAAAGGGTACAGCTGGTTGTATCCCGCCGATTCCTGAAATAAACAACTCGCACACACTCCCTTCCCAAAAAAGATCAATACACCAAGCACTACACTTAGATTTATTAGATTTGTTGATAAAATATCGGTATTAAACCCGAAACTCCCGGCGGATGGCCAGTAGCCCCAAGAAAGGAAAGAATCGGTTACATTTTTCATATCATCTCCTCGTATGGATAGACTAACTAGATCGACTAAAAAATTGACTAGAGTCATTTTTGTATCACTTCGCACCTCTTTTTTTCCTTTCTTGTTCTGTTTCTATTGGGAAATTGTGAAATGGATTTTATTTATGTGAACTATCCCCTGTTTCAAGACTTAATTTCTTTTGAGTAGGAACGGGAAGGGTGAAAGCGAGGCGGGATACTAATTCTCACCCGCAAATCCAACCTTCCTGCAGGTTATTTTCTTTGTCAACGACGACATAATTCTACGAATGAAATCTTGATATAATTTTGAAAATCAAACGACAAGTCCAAGGCAATAAATATATATTTTGTATTTCTAATATTAAACAAAAGGGTTCGCAAACAAAAGGGCCAATGCTACAACCAGTCCATAAATTGTTAAAGCTTCCATAAAAGCTAGACTAAGCAATAGAGTACCTCGTATTTTGCCCTCCGCCTCAGGCTGTCTCATGATACCTCTACAGCTTGACCCGCAGCAGTCCCTTGACCAACCCCCGGTCCAATAGAAGCAAGTCCTACAGCCAACCCAGCAGCAATAACAGAAGCGGCAGAAATAAGTGGATTCATGATAAGTTCCTCGTACCAAAAAAAGAAATAGTTAATGATACAACCACCCAACGAATTATGACTTAATTATTACGATTACGTTGTAGGATTCATCCAATCCAATAGAAGTAATTAAGAACTTCTAGTTGAAATAATAGTATTAGTGAATCATCAGAACTACTTCGATATCTCCTTTTGAGTTTCTATCAGAAGAGTCTTTTGGAATCCATACAACTTTCGCTCTTCCGTTTATTGGTTCCGAACTGGTATTTGAATTCTTCCATCTTTTTTGTAATTTCATCGGTTTTTTCATTCAATTCACAGTAACAAGTAAACGGAAAGTAAAGGACTTCTATTCTATTGCTGAAAATAAGAGGGGTAGGGTCAAAGGAATCTATCTTTAATTAATATATACCCAGTCAATATGTAATATCACATATACCTGTCTTTCTTCCATAACGTAAACCAACTGTTTATCTTCGATTCAATAGGATAGAATTTGAGAATCAATTTTCGAAATATCTCTAAGAGTTGACTTTTTTTTAGCTATTAAAATTCCATATAACTACCTCCCTCGAACCAACTTTTTATTTCCTTTTGTAAATTATTTTCCTCTTCCCTTTTGTTTATCATTATTTCAACAGATCCAATCTAACTACACAAATTGATTAGTCAAAATCATCCGCTCTTTTCTCCTTTTTTTTGGATCACATGTCCTAGACATATACTCCAAGATTCTTATATTTTATTTCAATTAGTTGAAATAAAATAATAGAATAATGGGGTATAAATAGAATATTCGTTGAGGGGGTATGCTAATAAGTGGACGGAAGATAACTTTAGGAAAAAGATCATTTTTTTGTCTCTTTCTTTCCTTTTTTGCAACTCTATAATATCCTACTATCTAATATCGTACTTTTTTGGTTTTGCTACCCTTTCTATCGTATATGACGTAGTTATATATTCCTTAAGTAAATTATTTTGAACCAAACGCCTGTTGTTATTTATTGTTTTGAAAAAACAACAAGACTTTTTCAATGATGGCCTTCCATGGATTCCCTATATAAGCCGCGGCTAGGGTTGCAAAAATAAGAGCTTGAATACCACTTGTAAATAATCCAAGGAACATAACAGGTATAGGAACCACCAAAGGGACTAAAGAAACAAGAACAACAACGACTAATTCATCAGCTAAGATATTCCTGAAAAGTCGAAAACTAAGCGATAAAGGTTTTGTGAAATCTTCTAAGATGTTAATCGGTAAAAGGATTGAGTTGGTTGAATATACTTCCTGAAATACCCCAATCCTTTTTTGTAAGACCCGCATAGAAATATGCCACTGACGTGAGTAAAGCCAAAGCAACGGTAGTATTTATATCATTCGTAGGTGCAGCTAACTCTCCATGAGGTAATTGTATGACTTTCCAAGGTAAAAGAGCTCCTGACCAATTAGAAACAAAAATAAATAGAAACATAGTTCCAATAAAAGGAACCCACGGACCATATTATTTCTCCAATTTGAGTTTTACTAACATCTCGAATAAATTCAAGAACATATTCGAAGAAATTTTGACTCCCACACGGAATGGTTTGTGGGTTGCGAACAGCTATAGTAGCCGAACCTAATAAGATAGCAATTACAATCCAAGAAGTCATAAGCACTTGGCCATGGACTTGAAACTACCTATTTGCCAATAGAAATGTTGGCCTACTTCCACACCTGATACATCGTACAAGCCTTTTAGTGTTAGTGTGTTTACTAGAAAATTCATATTTTACCCCTAAAATTAAAAATTGACCTTGAATTTTTTTGATTCAACCATCTCTTTGCCTACTTGAACTGATATTTTGAATACCAACTAAGATTACTATTCTAAGATTACTATTTTGAATACTAAGTAATCACATAATATCCCGGTTACTCTTATTCGGTTTGTTTTTAAAAATTCAGAAATAGCAATCGACTTATTATTAATCAAGGATTTTTTATATAACTAAATGCCCTCACAAATTGCGAATACTAATTTGTTAAGAATTAATCGGATTGAAGATATAGCATCATCATTCGCTGGAATCGAGATATCTGCTAGATTGGGATCACAATTTGTATCGATTAAACAAATTGTTGGAATTCCCAAAGCGATACATTCTCGTAGAGCCGTATATTTTCGTGCTGATCGACGATGATTACAATATCGGGTAAACCTGTCATATATTTAATCCCGCCCAGATATGTTTGCAAACGAGATAATTGTCTTTGAACACGGCTGCATCTCTTTTGGAAGACGGCTAAGTCTCCTGTTTTTTGTTCCATTCTCAAGTCCCTGAACGTATGAAGTCTCGTTTCTGTAGTAGACCAACCTGTTAACATACCGCCGAGCCATTTTTTATTAACATAATGACACTGAGCCCGTATTGCAGCCCAGGCTACTGAATCAGCTGCTTTATTTTTGGTACCAACAATTAAGAATTGTTTTCCTCTACTTGCTGCCTCAAAACCAAATCACAAGCTTCTGATAAAAACGAGCAGTTCGCGTTAGATTTGTAATATGAATACCCTTACGCTTTGCAGAGATATATGGTCCCATTTTAGGATTCCATTTCCGAGTACCATGACCAAAATGAACCCTGCCCCCATCATCTGTTCTAAATTGATGTTCCAATATCTTCTTATCATTTCTCCCCACACCCCCCTTTTTTTTAAGAGACGAGGAACCCTGAACTCAAATAAAAGATTGTTCCGATGGAACCTTCTACTCTACCCTATGATTGGACGTAGAGCCACGACCCAAGTCATTCTATTCTTTTCTAGACATTTTCTTTTATTATTAAATCAAATGACTGCACCAAATCAAAGAAAGTAGTGCAAGGAATGAATCCTTTCTTAGCAATCATGAAATCCGATAAATGATTGTTCCGGTGTATCGTGGAAATCCTTTGAAGGGGGATAATCAAAGAATTTTCTTTGGTAAAACAAAATGTCTCTCATTTCTCCATCAAATCGATTCTTTTTTTTTGTTTCCAAAGGAATCTTGTTATATTGTTTTGAAGGATGCACGAACTTTGAATCCGGTCCCGCCAGGTATCATCCCCCCAAAACAACGTTCTCTTTCAAACCTTTCAACCAATCGATACGTCCCCGTAGAGCTGCTTTTGCTAAAACTCGAGCAGTTTTTGAAAACTCGCTTCTGATATGAAGCTTTGAGTATTGAGGGATGCTCTTGTTATTCCTAATAAGATGGCTCGGTAACAAATTGTTTCTTCCAAAGCTCGTCCCACTGTTCGGCTCGCAACAATCCAATTAGTTCTCCGGGTGAAAAACGTTAGACATTCCGTCTTCTGAAACCAACACTTTTGATGTTATTTGACGTACAACAATCTCTACATGCCTATTATGAATCTGCACCCTGGGATCGATAAACCTTTGGATCTTATTAACCAAAGAGATACGACTTTGCACTATAGTTAGCTCAGCACCAACCAAGAATCCCCAAGGAATGCCAAGAATTCTTGTTATACATTCGTTCCAACCTTCAATCCTCTTTTCGAGATTTATCGATATTGAATCAATCGAACGTACTTCTAACACCTGTTCCACTTTTTGGAAGACCCTGCGTTATATCACCTGATCTCGATTTTTCATATATAAATGTAACTAATGTGTCTCCTTCTGTAAAAATTTCCATAATGGCCATGAACAGTTGCTCCTGGGTAGCCAAATAAGGCTTAGCTGATCGTATTATTACAGAATCACCTTGAACAAATATAACTTGACCGGATTTTAGGTGCGGTCCGTTTTTGTCTATACACACATTTTGACAAATAAACTGTCCAAGACTTATTATTAGAGAGGTCTCTTCGCAACAACTGTGACGGATAAAATACCAATTCAAATTGAATGGATTGAAAATAATGTTACTGCCTGATCAGTAGTATAAATTCTACCGCTTTCATCCATTGAATAATATTTTATTGCTTGAAAAGTCTGTTTTAAATTGTCAAGTTGGAAATAATTTGTTAACAGGATCTGATTATGAGTTTTTAAATGGTAAAATAAATAAAATTATCAATTGAAGGAGACGATCCTAAAGATCCGAATGACTCCTGAATTTCAATTAGTAAATCTTTTGAATGGATTCTTTTATTACATTATGATAGTTTACTCGGTTGACGGGCCCATTCGAGAACACTTGGATGATAGCAAAATTATCAATGGTTGAATTGCTTATTTCTATTCAACAACGTATGAATAGTTCCTTGATTGGGTGGGTTAAGGAATTGTTGAATCCTTGTCTTGGGATAAATGGAATAAAACGGATTACTATGGGTGCAATCTGATCCATTATCCGATAGTAATCCTGAAACTGCGGAATCATTTCTTTTCCGATATATGAAATAGAGATTTTGCCAAATCGATTCTTAAGAAATGCCGAATCAAATCGTTTGTTCTTATTTCAACAAAAGAAGCACGGGCTTCTTCGTTAGAAGAGTTTTTTTATCTTGTTCCCAATTCAATACTAAACAAGTCCGAACTAATTGAATACTTGTATTCGAAATTCTCTCTATTTTGTTGACTTTTCCAGAAAGGATATAATTGACAACTCGAAGTTGTACATTATCACTTTCTTGCAAGATATCAGTAGGGAAAATTGCTGCTAAATTGGGGCCATCCGTTATGTCATATGTAACAACAGGTCGAACCAAAACAAAATACTTTTTTTTGCTAGGTGTAATCCGTTGACATAGATCCAATTTGTCAATTTTTGATTCCTTGAATTTCCTTTCCCTTCCTGGTGGGATCAAAACACTGCTATACCAGGATATTTTATCGGTATCCACAGGAAAATGGATATCTCCAGAAAATATTTTAAGTTCAATTCTGTTTTTTTTCCACTCCACTGTACCAACCCACCTACTCGGCTTCTTATATTTAAGGTGATTTGTGTATCTACTCCAACGATACTATTGTTACATACCATTATGAAAGAAGATCCGGATAAGATATGCACTTCCTCAGGAATGAAAAAAAGATCCACTTTCATTTGGGTTTGGTGTTTTGGCATAAATTCCTTGACTCGATACTCAATCAAATCTTTCTTTTAAGGATTGAATACATTTCGATATTCCCATATCCATATTTAGTAATCCCAGAACGCTTTTTCTATATCTAGGATCATCGAAATAAGAAAAATACTATTTATATGCAAAATACCATTTAGGGGATTTCAGGCGAGATACGCGGAGGGGCGTTAGTCTAGTCTCGCCTCCTTGAATTGATTGGAGTAAAATGAGAAATCCATTTCTGCGCCTCTTTGACAATAAATTAGAATTCTCGTGCAAAATGGCCGGATATATTAGATTACAATAAAAATCCGAACTAAAGAAGTAGTGTCTCGGCCGGTGTTTAGTTACAGCGAGGTTAGAAGTATAACTTCGCTTGACAGAACGAGAATGCACGTTCAGTTGATCTTGATCTTTGTGAAGCGAAAGGGAGACTGACTGATCTGTACGGACCTCCTAATAATACCCATAAATGACTTGTTTTTGGTAATAGATGCACATTCCCATATGTAAATTCAGATGCATGATACACATCGGTACTCCAGTGCATTTCTCCGTCTGAATCTGAATAACTATGTTTTCGAACCTCTCTTTAAAATTAAAAGTAGGCGTTCCTGCGCGAATCTCAGCAATCACTTGTTCGGATTCTACATATTGATCATTTTGAACTAAAAGAAAACTTTTTCGCGGAATATTGACATTATGAATAAGATCTTCACTCTCAATGATTACATACAAGTCTATAGAACATAGAAAGGCAGGATGCCCGTGACGGGTACGTGTCGGATGAACCAAATCCTCATTGAATTTTATTTTTCCATTACAAGGTGCTCTCACATGTTCTGCAGTACCCCCGTGAATACGCCGCCGGTATGAAAAGTTCTTAATGTTAATTGAGTACCTGGTTCTCCAATCGATTGACCCGCAATAATACCTACAGCTTCTCCCAATTCAACCAGGTCGCCATGCGTAGGACTCCGCCCATAGCATAATCGACAGATCCAAGATGTACTCTTACAGGTAAAGGGGTTCGAATAGATATTGGTTGTGCTCGAAAGGTTATGAATCTATTTACAAGCCCAATCCCAATATCTTGATTTCGAGTAGCAATACATCGTGGACCCATATATACATCATCTGCTAATACACAACCAATTAATGATTGAATAAGAATCCTTTCTGACACCATCCCATTCCGAGGACTCACAGAAATACCGCGGCTGGTGCCACAATCTATTCGTCGTACAACAATGTGTTGTACTACTTCAACAAGTCTACGCGTAAGATATCCAGCATCCGATGTTCGTACAACGGTATCCACAACCCCTTTACGGGCTCCGTAGCAAGAAATGATATATTCTGTTAAAGAGAGCCCTTCTCGTAAATTGCTTTGAATGGGTAAATCAATCATTTGTCCTTGAGGATCCGACATTAAACCTCTCATACCTACTAATTGATGTACCTGGGATGCATTTCTCTGGCTCCTGAAAAAGACATAATATGAACTGGATTACAAGGGTCGGTCATAGTAAAGTTGAGATTCATTTCTTGTCGCAAATATTCACTTGTAACATACCATATTTCGATGGATTGGCGTAATTTTTCTACTGCGTGTACATTTCACAATGGTGGTGTTTTTCTAAAATCAAACTTTGTTGTTCAGCATCTTGAACTAGCCATCTCTTCGAGGGTATTGTTAAAAGATCATCAATTCCTAATGAAATGGATGTAGCGGTAGCTTGTTGGAAACCCAGTGTTTTTACTTGATCGAGTATGTGGGATGTATATCCCATTCCGAAGTGATCTATTAATCGACTAATAAGTCGTTTCATGGCAGTTCCGTCTATCGATTTATTGTGAAAGACCAGATTGGCCTGTTCTACCATAAGTACCTCCATATTATGTTGAGTAGGATTCGACAATAGATTTTGGTCGGTGATTGGAAACTTCCTTTCTTGATCTTGATTCGCATAGAATTTTCGGAACTATAATCCTAACTGAACCAGAGAGGCCTGAATTCGCACCGGTATTATACAATTACCTTTGTTAGTTAGGTAGTACCATAGAAACAGGCATGAGAAAAACCCCTGTATGGCTTTCGTCAATTTCTCGATAAAGAGAAATATGACCAACAGTAGTCTGAATGTATAGAAAATATTTTTTTTTTTTATACTTGACTATTAGATAGTGTTCATAAATTTCATAATAAATACCTAAAGATTCATAGTGAACTTCGATGGGAGTTTCTCTTGAAGCAATAACGCGTTGATCTAGTCTGCCACCGGAGCCACAAAGGACTATCTAAATTTATTTGTTTCTTCCGATAAGCTCCAATTGCATCATAGGAATTACAAAAAGGTTCTTTCCTATACTCATAGCTATTATTATCACTTCTCTTAGTTTGATATTTTATGCGATTACCTGACTATATCTATTTATACAAATACCTCGACGATTTCCGCTAGTTAATACATAAAGTCCCATAAGCATATCTTGGGTTGGTATGGAAATGGGATCTCCAATAGCTGGAGACAAAAGATTTATATGAGAAAACATAAGTAAACGGGCTTCCGCTTGGGCCTCCAAAGATAACGGGACATGAACAGCCATTTGATCCCCATCAAAATCTGCATTGAACTTTACAAACTAATGGATGTAAGCAAACAGCACGCCCTCCACTAAAACGGGCTGGAATGCCTGTATGCCTAATCTATGCAGAGTAGGTGCTCTATTCAGCAATACAGGATGTCCCCTCATAACTTCCTGAAGGATTTCCCATACAATGGATTCTTTTTTCCTGAATTTTACTCTTAGCAACTCCTATGTTTGAAGCAAGATGTTGTCTAATGAGACCCTGAATTACAAATGTCTGGAAAAGTTCTATTGCTATTTCTCGGGCAATCCACATCGATGTAATGAAAGTGAAGGCCCCACAACAATGACGGAACGCCCAGAATAATCGACTCTTTTGCCAAGCAGAGTCTCACGAAATCTTCCTCTTGCCCTCAATTACATCGGAAAATGACTTATAAACTTTATTATGACTATCCTTCATTGGTTGACCGCGAATTCCATTATCAAGAAGGGTATCCACGGCCTCTTGTACTAATTTCTCCTGACACATTAGTAATTCCGCGGGTGTAGATCTACTTGTTGTTAATAGATCGGTAAGAGTATTGTTCCGATAGATAACTCTTCTATAGAGTTCATTAATATCCGAGCTCATTAGTTTACCCCCATCTATCTGAATGATTGGTCTCAACTCCGGGGGAAGAACTGGTAATAGACACAAAACCATCCACTCTGGTTCTATATTTGTTCGAATAAAATGTTTAGCCAATTCCATACGTCTAACTAAAAAATCCTTTCTTCTTCCAACCTTTCGATCTTCCCATTCATTCCCAGTGGGTCCGTCTTCGCCTAATTCTTTCCATTCTAATAACGAATTTTCTATAAGAATTCGTAAATCTAGATCGGCTAATTGTTCTCGGATAGTACCCGCACCAGTAGAAATTTCTCGATTTCGAAATGTATCGAAGCCTTGAGTAGTAAAATAAAGGGATGCTGTATTTCCAAGATTGATTTCATATTCTAATGAACCTCGTAATCGTAAGAAAGTGGGCTTTTAGTTATGGGCCTAGCAAAAGAAAATTGGGATAGGATCCTCTAGTATCCCCTTTTAAATCGGACGTGAAAATTTCTTTCATCCGGCTCAAGTAGATACACAAAATAAAATAAAGAAAAGAGTTATCACTTTCAAATTATAGAAAACCCCAACACAAAAAGATCTACTCCTTACTCAAGTTCCCATTTAAGTTTAAGACCAAGCACGATTTCATTGATTCCGTCTTTTTTTATTTCTATTTTCTTAATTCTTTTTTATTCACTTATGATCTAATGAAAAAGTTTCAAATTTTTGAGTAGTCTACTTCCTTTGAATGATCAATCCTTTAATTTTAAAAATTGTCTATATAAATTAAGGGAGTACCTTGGAATTCATAAGAGATTTATTTGTCTATATATTGTTTGATTAGATCTTTAGGCCCTGACTTCACCTCGACGGTTATCCCATTAATGCCCTAAAAGTCTATGCACGATGAATAGACTCCTATAACCACGACATATTTGCTTACTTGAATTGAAAAGAATTTTCTTTTGATTTCAAAAAAAGTCTTTTTTACGAGGTA
>JAOBSW010000368.1:67500-80000 GCA_026214975.1 Gentiana macrophylla
GGGAAGTTTTTTATAAAAAAATAAAAAAAAAAGGGGGGGGATTAAAAAAAAAGGAAATAAAGTTCCAAGGACAAGAAAAGCACTTTAGTAGTCCGTGAAAATCAATCTGTTTTGGTATCATTCTGGCGGTATGGCTGAGTGGTAAGGCGGGGACTGCAAATCCTTTTTCCCAGTTCAAACTGGGTGCCGCCTAATAAAAAAGCCTTGAAATCCCTTCTGTTGGTTGATAAAACCGCCGAATTCCTTTCGAGCACAAACTGAGAAAACAGGTTGTTGGTACTTGCTTGATTCAAAGTATCCGGCTGGGTTTTTTCAAAAGATTGTAAATCCTAGACGCAATAAGTTATTCGTGTGGTAAGGGGTTATCGAGACTTCCTGATTCCCCTACTACTAATTACTAATCTTTTGACTACTAATTGAGTGTTTGATGGCTGGATCTTGAATTAGATTGGACAGCCTGTTAGAAAATGAAATTCAATTCCAATACTTATGTCAAGGACGGAAGATCCTTTATACACATACACGATATACGACGGAATCACAAGAATCTATGAATGCTCGGGTATCCAATCAATATTCAATTGGATGAATAATTCAAAGTTAATTTGAATTTTAATTGGAGTAAAGGAAAAAAAAGAGAAAGACTCTTTTTCAACAACCTTTAATCAAGAATCTAAGGTTAAGTAGGCATTTAGCTAATGATTGTTCTTTTTTTACTTTTTCCTTCGGCCTTCGGTTCGGAAGGTCAAGAAAAAACTAGACCTTAGTATTACTACATGTTCCATTAGTAACATCCCTTCGAGGGGTTACTACGTATTTTGTTTTGCTTATATTTTATCTTTCCGGATTCGAAATGATATAGAAATCCTTTTCTGCTTTTCTACAATGAGTGTATTTTTGATTGGTTTATCAAGAGTTTTCGACCAGAATACCTTTTTTGACTATGCTCTATCGATTCTACTATACTATTAGTAGCAAGTAACAATATAATAATTCTTTGATAGTTATAGGATAAGGGGGCATAATTCACATGGATATAGTAAGTCTTGCTTGGGCTGCTTTAATGGTAGTCTTTACATTTTCCTGTCACTTGTAGTGTGGGAAGAAGTGGACTATAAGGGTATTACTGATTGAGTTGAGGAATCGTGCTATATCAATTGTTTTCTAAATCGTTCCGCAACGCGTTTTAAACTCTTTAGTAAAAGAGAATCTAAAGATCTTCATTTTTATTTTGAATTCCATTCTATTCGAATAAAGTAATATATTCTATAAATCATACTCTTTGATCAAAGAGATATTTCACTGCTCCTTTCTTTGTATTTTGAATCTGTATGATAGAAACCTTTTTCCAACAAGAATTTCAATCAACGGACTCTTAGCAGGCTTAGAGACGGATACGAAGGACGACCGGACCCTTTTTTTCTATTATTCTTTTTTCTTGAGATGTTTCTCTCTTTACTGTTCCATTACCGTTTACTGTTCAAAGAAGAATTTATTTTGTTAAGCGTATATGGACTTTCTATAAAAATGGTTAAAGGTGGTTATAGGCTTGATGATTATCGAACAAGATATTATAGATAAGAGTAAAGTGAGTGACATATTGCACATTTAACGCGCCTTTAGCTAAATCTAATTATCTTATAGAAATTCTATTTATGCTTTATCGAATCTCATTTCATAGCATGGTTGAGGTGGTTAAAAATCGATGAGGCTTACTCTTCCTTTTCAAAACCTGAGAAGTGCTCGCGAAACTATTCAATCAATTTAAAGTTTGCTAATTATTTTATTACTATACACCCCTAATCGGTTTTACTTCATTGCTGGAATTCCTTTCTTTGATAGATACCTGATTCCTAGTTAAAATAATATAAAAATAGAATAATTAGAACCCTAAGACATAAGAATAAAATGATTCTTTCAAATTGATCAAAGCAAAAAACTATATTAATATTAAATAAATAAACTGGGATGATATAGCAATTCCATACATGGAATTGCTATCCACATAAGCATACACGAAGATAATATATTTAATCTATAATTATACTAATATGTAGATCGTATGGTAGAAAGATTCATCTATTTCTTTCTACTATACGATTTCTATACTGGATACTGGGAATTGTAGTCGTCTTATTTCAGTTAAAGTTTAAGACGCGAAATGCGTTTTCAGTTTATTTTCGTGAATTCTTGAATTAAACTAAGTTTACTCAGTTTAAGTCAAATTAATTATTTTGACTGACTGTTTTTACATAAATGATAAGTAAAAAGGCGGTAGGAATTAAAATGAATAGTGCAGTAGCAATAAATGCAAGAATATTGACTTCATAATATAAATAAAAATCAAATTTAACAATAACCCGGGATTTAATCCCATAGAGATGACAAGCCCTCTCCTTTCAATTCAATGGATGAATTACCTCTCGATGGTTTTGAATCGAATCAATATCATGAATAACAATATCTGAATTCTGAAATGAATTCGTCGTCAAAATGGAATAGTATAACATAGGAAGTTCGTTTAATCATACTGAATCCCAACTTAGATTCCTGATCTAAAAAAGCCCTTTTATCATTCATTTCTGTTCTTTTTTTTTTTTGTATTACCTTGCATCTCCCATGTATAATTATCCGATGAAGTATCATATGATCACCCTTCCCATTATTAACACAGTTTCAACCTCAACTAAGAAAAAACCACTCCAAAAATAGAGGATTCTATTCCATATCCATGAATCTGGAACAATCGATAAAACATATCTCGTCTTTCTTGAAATGCTTACTACAGTGCTAGCACTAATCGGACTAACCCACTAACATATTCTTTTCTTGGACGAGAAGTAAAGAAAAATAGAGTTTTGAAAGAATTTATTAATGTATATTGATTAATGTATTTCGTCGATCCGACGGGACTGACGGGGCTCGAACCCGCAGCTTCCGCCTTGACAGGGCGGTGCTCTGACCAATTGAACTACAATCCCCAGGAAATAAATAGGCGGTCTACCAGAAATTTGGATTCTTTTTTATCTCCGTATCGAGTATTTTGTTTTGTAAGGAGGGGGGTTATACCCCCCCATGGTAGATTGGCGAATTTTTGGGCCGAGCTGGATTTGAACCAGCGTAGACATATTGCCAACGAATTTACAGTCCGTCCCCATTAACCGCTCGGGCATCGACCCACAAAGAATCACTTTTAGGCTTATTGGTAATCCATGATCAACTTCCTTTCGTAGTATACCCTACCCCAGGGAAGTCGAATCCCCGCTGCCTCCTTGAAAGAGAGATGTCCTGAACCACTAGACGATGGGGGCTACTTGCATAACCGCTATCATACTATGATTATAATATAAATATTTTATATATTGTCAATATAATGGAATGTTATGATTAAATAATAATAGAATGCTATGATTAAATAGCAAGGGATTTTTCACCTTCCTACCTAATTGTAGAGAATCTTTTGGTTTGTGATTCATATTCATGAATTATTCATTAGAATTAGTATTCTTCACTCTATTCTATATATAAAGATATATCATTTCGTCTAATAGAAATAGAAAAACCATAAGACGGGATATTCTTATTTCATCATTGAATTTTATCCCAGATTTGCTAGGTAAATCTATTTTATTATTAATTTTATTCAAGATTTTCTTAAGCAACCAAGAGTCTACTGCTGCTGTCTGTATTTCCGTATTCTATATATATATTCTGTATATGATATGTAAATATGTAATATAATATGATAATAGATCTATATTATCAACATAGTGATACATTTAGGAATTAAATGAAATAAGCCCCTTTAACTCAGTGGTAGAGTAACGCCATGGTAATATGTAAGTCATCGGTTCAAACTGATAAGGGGCTTTGGTTTTTTCATAAAATTGCAACCATAGTATTTCGATTCTCCTTCAAATAAAAAAATGAATATTTCTAGTAAAAGTCACTAAGGGATAATACATTACTCCATTACAGTATTAGTATACTGAGTTAGAATTAGCATATAATAATCAGCAAGTTAAACATTTGTTCAATAAATTTCAATTATTATGAATAATGATAAGTTACCTCTTGAATGAACAAACTACATAGTCCTCTTTTCCAGTGTATCAATCAAATCCACGGGAAAGATTAGAAATGAAAATAAGAAAAAGTAAGTGGATCTGACCCGTTGAATCGTGACTATATCTGCTATTCTGATATAAAAATTCGATAGAGATGAAATTGGAACCATTGATCCTTTTTTTATTTCATTTCTTTGACTCCGAAAGAATTTATGGATATTTCCCATTCAATCCTATATTTCTATATTTTATGTATATAGATAGAGTAGGAAAGTAGGAATAAATTGTTATTCTGTTCCTAAAAAGATAAAATAAAAAGAGAAGGGTTTCTTTAAAGTCACAACAGAACATAAGAGCCACTGCTACTAGCTCTCTTTGATTACGATCAATATTACTTTCTAGTGATATTAAGTCTATTACCAAAAATTGTGTATCCAATATTTTTGTTCTGACAGTGAGACAGAAAATGGATGCGAAAGGGAGACTTTCTTTTAAAGTCGCCTGTTTTTTTTTATAGAATAAGAATAAATAAATAGAATACTGTAATGTAATTTAGTATACATAGAAATTAGAAGAGTCTAGAAATATCTTTTTTATTATTTATTAATCTCGTGAAAAAGATCTCTTAATTAATGAAGCAGGACGGCTTAGGTCTGAGGGTCGATTGTTTCTAGAACAGTTCTTTCAAAAAATATTCATCTATCTGATTGATGAGTCATAAGAAGACAATTCACGTTTCATATACTTAGTAATAATAAGCTAAGAAGAAATAATTCAACTTAGTTCATGGATTTATCTAGGAAAATTTAGGGACCCATATTGAATTTTTTATCTTCGAAACCCATTGGAGTGGGGCAATGCAAGAGAAATCATATAGAGTGAATCTTCGGACGCCCCGAGAATACTATGAGGTGCTCGGAAATGGTTAAAATCATTGAATAGGAGGATCACTATGACTATAGCCCTTGGTAAATTTACCAAAGACGAAACTGATTTATTTGATACTATGGATGACTGGTTACGTAGGGACCGTTTCGTGTTTGTAGGCTGGTCCGGTCTATTGCTCTTTCCTTGTGCCTATTTCGCTTTAGGGGGTTGGTTCACAGGTACAACCTTTGTAACTTCATGGTATACCCACGGATTGGCTAGTTCCTATTTGGAAGGGTGCAATTTCTTAACTGCCGCAGTTTCCACGCCTGCTAATAGTTTAGCACATTCGTTGTTGTTACTGTGGGGTCCTGAAGCACAAGGGGATTTTACTCGTTGGTGCCAATTAGGTGGTCTGTGGACTTTTGTTGCTCTCCATGGCGCTTTCGGCTTAATAGGTTTCATGTTACGTCAATTCGAACTTGCTCGGTCTGTTCAATTGCGACCTTATAATGCAATTGCATTTTCTGCTCCAATTGCTGTTTTTGTTTCTGTATTCCTGATTTATCCACTAGGTCAATCTGGTTGGTTCTTTGCACCTAGTTTTGGTGTAGCAGCTATATTTCGATTCATCCTATTTTTCAAGGGTTTCATAATTGGACATTGAATCCATTTCATATGATGGGAGTTGCCGGTGTATTGGGGCTGCTTTGCTATGCGCTATTCATGGGGCTACTGTAGAAAATACTTTATTTGAAGATGGTGATGGCGCAAATACATTCCGTGCTTTTAACCCAACTCAAGCTGAAGAAACTTATTCAATGGTCACCGCTAACCGCTTTTGGTCCCAAATCTTGGGGTTGCTTTTTCTAATAAACGTTGGTTACATTTCTTTATGCTATTTGTACCAGTAACTGGTTTATGGATGAGTGCTCTGGAGTAGTTGGTCTAGCCCTGAACCTACGTGCCTATGATTTCGTTTCTCAGGAAATTCGCGCAGCGGAAGATCCGGAATTTGAGACTTTCTACACCAAAAATATTCTCTTAAACGAAGGTATTCGCGCTTGATGGCGGCTCAAGATCAGCCTCATGAAAACCTTATATTCCCTGAGGAGGTTCTACCACGTGGAAACGCTCTTTAATGGAACTTTAGCTTTAGCCGGCCGTGACCAAGAAACCACCGGTTTCGCTTGGTGGGCCGGAAATGCCTGACTTATCAATTTATCAGGTAAACTACTAGGCGCTCATGTAGCGCATGCTGGATTAATCGTATTCTGGGCCGGAGCAATGAACCTATTTGAAGTGGCTCATTTCGTACCAGAGAAGCCCATGTACGAACAAGGATTATTTTACTTCCCACCTAGCTACTCTAGGTTGGGGGTAGGTCCTGGGGAGAAGTTATAGATACCTTTCCTTACTTTGTATCAGGAGTACTTCATTTAATTTCTCAGCAGTTTTGGGCTTTGGCGGTATTTATCATGCGCTTCTGGGTCCTGAGACGCTTGAAGAATCTTTTCCATTTTTCGGTTATGTATGGAAAGATAGAAATAAAATGACCACAATTTTAGGTATTCACTTAATCTTGTTAGGGGTAGGTGCTTTTCTTCTAGTATTCAAGGCTCTATATTTTGGGGTGTGTATGATACCTGGGCTCCGGGTGGGGAGATGTACGAAAATTACGAACTTGACCCTTAGTCCGAGTATCATATTTGGTTATTTATTAAAATCACCCTTTGAGGGGAAGGCTGGATTGTTAGTGTGGATGATTTAGAAGATATAATCGGAGGACATGTATGGTTAGGTTCTATTTGTATACTTGGCGGAATTTGGCATATCTTAACTAAAACCTTCGCGTGGGCCTGACGCGCACTGGTATGGTCTGGAGAAGCTTACTTATCTTATAGTTTAGGGGCTTTAGCCGTCTTTGGGTTCATTGCTTGTTGTTTTGTCTGGTTCAATAATACCGCTTATCCTAGTGAGTTTTACGGACCCACTGACCAGAAGCTTCTCAAGCTCAAGCATTTACTTTTCTCGTTCGAGACCAGCGTCTTGGGGCTAATGTGGGATCCGCTCAAGGGCCTACTGGTTTAGGTAAATATCTAATGCGTTCCCAACTGGAGAAGTCATTTTTGGAGGAGAAACGATGCGTTTTTGGGACCTGCGTGCTCCCTGGTTAGAACCTCTAAGGGGTCCAAATGGATTGGACTTGAGTAGGTTGAAAAAAGATATACAACCCTGGCAAGAGCGGCGTTCCGCAGAATATATGACTCACGCTCCTTTAGGTTCTTTAAATTCCGTGGGCGGCGTAGCTACTGAGATCAATGCAGTCAATTATGTCTCTCCGAGAAGTTGGTTAGCCACCTCTCATTTTGTTCTAGGATTTTTCTTCTTCGTAGGTCATTTGTGGCACGCGGAAGAGCTCGTGCAGCTGCAGCAGGATTTGAAAAAGGAATTGATCGTGATTTTGAACCTGTTCTTTCCATGACTCCTCTGAATTGAGATAAGACAGGAGATCCGATGCTTGAAATAGGAATGCCTTTCATTTGCATTTGATCATACAGCTTGGGATCGGGGCATACTTACAACTCTTTTTAAATTGAATTCAAATTGGTTTTCTTTTTTTTTTCGCCTCATTTATATAATCTATTTTTTTTGGATTGACTCGGCTATTCCACCGAGTCAATCCCCCTTCTTTATCATAACAGTACGGGCATAACCGCTAAATAAAAAAGAAAAATCCATTCAATTCAATGAACAAAGGGAGAGAGAGGGATTCGAACCCTCGATAGTTCTTTGTTTAAAACTATACCGGTTTTCAAGACCGGGGCTATCAACCACTCAGCCATCTCTCCGAAGGACCTTCTTTATTTTATTCCTCTAAATAGACCACGGCCATAGGGGTGAATACCACTACTATCTATAGAAAGACCTCGGGACCGGCGGATCCATATATCCGTGTATATGCTCCAGCGCGCCCTTATGTACGAAGAAAGTGGTAAAGGATTAGTCATAAGTCATACAGAATCAATGGATTCATGAGAAAGTAAAATCCTCAACGGTGTATTGTGACTAATAGAGGGATCAAATGGTATAGTTCATTTGTTGGTAGCTTGGAGGAATAAAAGCATGACTCTTGCTTTTCAATTGGCTGTTTTTGCATTAATTACTATTTCATCAATCTTATTGATTAGCGTGCCTGTTGTATTTGCTTCTCCTGATGGTTGGTTGAGTAACAAAAATGTTATATTTTCCGGTACATCATTATGGGTTGGTTTAGTCTTTCTAGTTGGTATCCTTAATTCTCTTATCTCTTGAACCTATTCGTCCCAGATCCAAAGCGAAAAGACCCCTGAATCTGTACTAAAATTAGAGGGGGTCGAGGTTAGTACAAACTTTTGAAAAAACTAAAATTACTAATTTATTTAATAATTTATTTAATAAAAATAACCAGATATACAGATATATAAGATATATATAAGATATATAGTAATATTGTATGGATAGAGTATGTATCACAAATGAAAAATGCGGATATGGTCGAATGGTAAAATTTCTCTTGCCAAGGAGAAGATGCGGGTCTGATTCCCGCTATCCGCCCAAGATAAAATAAAATAGTTTAATTAAAACTAATTAAAACTAAACTTCAATATGCTAAACATGATAAACAAAAATATTCAAAAAATATGATATGATTATGATAAAGGGTATATACCAAGGGATTGAGTATACTTATCCGCGATCGCGGAGTAATTCTATTCCCCCTTTTCCTTTTACTACCAACTCCAAAAAGCGTCAATTAATTAATTGTGAGTCAACCAGAAAATTGTTTGATAAACAAGATATTGCGGAGACAGGATTTGAACCCGTGACCTCAAGGTTATGAGCCTTGCGAGCTACCAAACTGCTCTACCCCGCGCTGAAGAGAAGAACTTAAAACTAATAGTAATATACAAACAAAGGTGTTTATGTCCCTTTACCATATCTGTATAAATAGAATAGCCCATTTATACCGAATGGTAAAGGGGAACTCTAGGATCACCGACCATAGAATAGAATTCAAGAGTTAATGTTTACCAACTTGATCTTGTTGCTCCTGGCAACAAACATGTATGAACCATTTCACAAAGTCTATGCCCGGAAAGTCCAAAGTCTCGATAGTTAGCTCGGTCTGCCGGTCGCAAAACAACGTCGACGAAGACGTGTTGGGGCACTATTCCGCGGTGGGGATTGTAACTTTCTATAAATTTCCCATTTGTCACCAATGACGTAACTTTTCTTATTTCATTTTTTAAGGAGTGACGGATCAAATGATATTTATGTTCCAATTTTTGTCTCTCTTTTCTCCCGCTGAATCAACCCTTTCCTCGCCATAATGGTTCAGTTCCTATTAGTATTCCTGATACAAGTCGAATCCTAGATGTAGAAATATAAAATATAAGAAGGCGGGATCCTCTACATCGAAAGAAATGATCTTTTTCGAGGGTCCAACAAATTCAAAATTAACCAAATTTGCCTGATGTAGAGGCAATTAAGAAAGCCGCATAAGTGAATATATAACCTACAGAAAAGTGGGCTAATCCAACTAATCTTGCTTGCACAATGGAAAGGGCTACTGGCTTATCTCTCCAGCGAATCAAATTGGCTAAAGGTGTACGTTCATGAGCCCAGGCTAAAGTTTCAATCAATTCCTGCCAATACCCACGCCAGGAAATTAAGAACATAAATCCAGTCGCCCAAACAAGATGTCCAAATAAAAACATCCATGCCCAGACTGATAAACTATTCATACCAAAAGGGTTATATCCATTGATAAGTTAAAGAGTTTAACCACAAATAATCCCTTAACCACCCCATCAAATAGGTGGAAGATTCATTAAATTGGGAAACGTTACCCTGCCATAATGTGATGTGCTTCCAATGCCAATAAAAAGTAACCCATCCAATAGTATTTAACATCCAAAACTGCCAAATAAAATGCGTCCCATGCAGAAATATCGCAAGTACCACCTCTTCCCGGACCATCGCACGGAAAACTATAACCGAAATCCTTTTATCTGGCATTAACTTGGACCCGCGTGCATCTAAAGCACCTTTTACTAGGATCAATGTAGTTGTATGTAAACCCAGAGCAATGGCATGATGAACCAAAAAGTCTCCAGGACCTATTGTTAAGAATAATGAATTACTATTTTCATTAATAGCATTTAACCAGCCGGGCAACTAGATGCTTCTGACCCGCATTGAATGCTGGTCCACTTGTTGAAGATAAAAGTACATCGAACCCATATGAAGTTTTACCATGAGCTGATTGTATCCATTGAGCAAATATGGGTTCTATCAAGATTTGTTTTTCTGGAGTACCAAAGGCAAGCATGACATCATTATGAACATAAAGTCCCAAAGTATGGAATCCCAAAAAGAGGCTGGCCCAGCTTAAATGAGATATGATAGCTTCTTTATGGTCTAACATTCTTGCCAATACATTATCCTCATTTTGTTCCGGATTGTAATCTCTAATGAAAAAGATAGCTCCATGGGCAAAAGCACCTGTCATGATGAACCCCATGATATATTGATGATGAGTATATAATGCAGCTTGAGTCGTAAAGTCTTGTGCTATGAATGCATAAGCAGGCAAAGAGTACATGTGTTGAGCTACTAAGGAAGTAATAACCCTAATGAAGCTAAAGCAAGGCCTAATTGAAAATGAAGTGAATTATTAATTGTATCATAAAGACCCTTATGCCCGCGCCCCAATCGCCCCCGGAGGAACATGCGCATCTAAAAGATCTTTCATACTGTGTCCAATCCCGAAATTAGTTCTATACATATGACCAGCAACGAGAAAATAAAAGCAATAGCTAAATGATGATGGGCAATATCAGTTAGCCATAAACTTTATGTTTGTGGATGAAATCCTCGAGAAGAGTTAGAATGGCAGTTCCTGCCCCTTGAGAGGTCCCAAATAAATGACTATCAGAATCGGGGTTTTGAGCATAAAGATTCCACTGACCTGTAAAAGTGGACCTAACCCTTGGGGATGCGGTAAGATATCTAAGAAATTATTCCATCGAACAGACTCCCCTGATCCAGGAATAGCAACGTGTACTAAATGACCTGTCCAAGCCAAGGAACTTACTCCGAAAAGTCCTGACAAATGATGATTCAGGCGCGATTCGGCATTTTTGAACCACGAAAGGCTCGGTTTCCATTTCGGTTGTAGGTGTAACCAACCCGCTATTAAAAATATGGCAGAAAGAAATAATAGAAAAAGTGCTCCAGTATAAAGATCTTCGTTCGTGCGTAAACCAATTGTATACCACCACTGGTAAACGCCTGAGTAAGCGATATTCACCGGCCCAAGAGCACCTCCTCGAGTAAAAGCTTCCACGGCCGGTTGACCAAAATGTGGATCCCAAATTGCATGAGCAATGGGTCTTACATGTAAAGGGTCTTGTACCCATGATTCAAAATTTCTGCCAAGCTACATGAAACAGATTGCCGGAAGTCCACAGAAAATTATTGCTAATTGACCGAAGTGAGAAGCAAAAATATTCTGATAAAGACGTTCCTCAGTAATATCATCATGACTCTCGAAGTCATGCGCGGTAGCAATACCAAACCAAATACGACGAGTAGTGGGGTCCTGAGCTAATCCTTGGCTAAACCTTGGAAATCTTAATACCATAATGTCTTTCAAATCCTCCTAGCCATTATCCTACTGCAATAATTTTGCTAAGAAGAATGCCCATGTTGTGGCAATTCCACCCAGAAGGTAATGGGTTACCCTACAGCACGCCCTTGTACAATGCTCAGGGCTCGGCTGAGTAGCAGGAGCAACTTTTAATTTATTATGAGCCCAAACGATGGATTCAATAAGTTCTTGCCAATAACCACGTCCACTGAATAGAAACATTAAACTAAAAGCCCATACAAAATGAGCGCCTAGAAAAAAAGGCCATATGCAGATAATGATGAGCCATAAGACTGAATTACCTGGGATGCCTGTGCCCATAAGAAATCGCGGAGCCATCCATTAATAGTAATAGAACTCTGCGCAAAGTTCCTCCCGTGATATGAGTTATTACCCCTGATCGCTTATACTGCCCCAAACATCTGACTGCATTTTCCAACTGAAATGGAAGATTACTACCGAAATTGCATTGTACATCCAGAATAGTCCTAAGAAGACATGATCCAAGCCGATACTTGACATGTACCCTCTTCCAGGTCCATCACAAGGAAAACGAAAACCAAGGTTTGCTTTATCCGGTATCAAACGGGAGCTACGAGCAAATAAAACACCCTTCAGTAGTATCAATACCGTCACATGAATCGTAAATGCATGAATGTGATGGACCAAAAATCTGCAGTTCCTAATGGAATAGGTAACAAAGTTACTTTGCCCCTCGACTGCTACTAAATCACCACCTCCCCAAGTTAAGCTGGTGCTTGCTGTTGCGCCTGGGAGCCGTCCCACCCGGTGCTAAAGCGTGGGTGTTTTGTATCCATTGAGCAAAAACGGGTTGTAATTGATAGCGGTATCTGAAAACATATCTTGAGGAC
>JAOBSW010000368.1:85000-120000 GCA_026214975.1 Gentiana macrophylla
ATAAAAACGAGGTCCAACTCCCATTTATCTTACTTATCCTTCGGTTAATTTACTTCAATAAAAGATAAGAAAATGAAAATTTTCCGAACCTTTTTTTTTTATTTCTTTTATTAGTATTAGTTAGGGTTAAGTCTGACGTGAATAATATTCTACGACTAACAATTCATTTATTTTCAAACCGACCCACTTACTATCTATTATTTGATTGACTAACTTTATATTGAAATGGATGAAGGGTCAAATGACTTGGCAATTCTTCATGAGGAGATGAATCCAGAGATTTTTGAATCAGACCTCGGGATTTTTGTTCTGTCTTCGCCGTAATAATATCTCGTGGTTTGCAACGATAACTTGGTATATCTACTATATGGCTGTTAACTAAAATATGTCTATGGTTAACTAATTGGCGGGCTGCAGGAATAGTCGAAGCCATACCCAACCTAAAAAGTATGTTATCCAAACGCATTTCAAGTAATTGTAGTAAAACTCGACCTGTTGACCCTTTTGCTTTTCCAGCAATACGAACATATTTAAGTAATTGCTGTTCTGTAAGGCCATAATGAAAACGCAACTTTTGCTTTTCTTCTAGACGAATACGATATTGAGATTTTTTTCCCGAGCGCGATTGGTTTCTAAGGTCAGTTCCGGCTCTAGGCCCTTTATTAGTTAGTCCTGGTAACGCTCCCAGACGGCGTATTTTTTTGAAACGAGGTCCCCGGTAACGCGACATAAAGACTCCTTATGGTTATTTCAAATGAATTTTATTCTTCTTTTTTTCAGTAATTTTTTATTTTTTAACTCTAAACCTAAACTAAAACAGAACTAAAAGAAAATAAGATTTATTGGATAAATATACAGACCCCTTTCTAATGTCTATTATAGGGAAAGGATTCCTTTTCCTGACACCTGACAGAGTTGGAAGCTCTTATAACTTAAGAAATTTCTAATTTTTGTATTTGTTTTTGTATTTGGAAGGGGTGGACGATACCCTTTCAACATTCTTTAATTTCAAAGGGGCAGTTTCAATCATGGAAAAGTTTAATAAGTAGGAAAAAGCCGGCTATCGGAATCGAACCGATGACCATCGCATTACAAATGCGATGCTCTAACCTCTGAGCTAAGCGGGCTCACATAGGATTCATTTTCTATGCATAGTAATTCAATAAAATAACAATACACTAAAGTATTGGTATCTTATTTACTAATTAATATTTCTTATCTAATCAGAATCCAATCCTAGATAAAAGAATAGAATATCAAATTTTAACTCAAATTTAACTAATTAAAAAAAAATCAAAAAAATTGTTAATATTATATAACATAACGATTAATAGAATGATCCAAAACATAGAAGTTGAATTTCTTTATCACGAATAAATTAATGATATTAACAATTTTTTAATAGAGATTATTTTGAGATTATTTTTTTATATATTATCTAGGAATAATTCGTTATAACGAATGAGGCATTCTTCCGCTTTCATTCATTTCATTCATAAGGATATAAGTAGTAAATGCGGAAATTAGGACGACAAAAAAATCGACCGTTCAAGTATGCAAAAGGTTACGGGAAGAGTGACAGGTAGATATATATATATCTATCTTATATATATCAATATATATTGAATTGTGGATACAGAAAGGATAAAATCCTATTTAGTTTTAGTTGTACCAACTAAGGGTTTCCTAGAGAGGATTGGTAAGAAATCAAAGAAGAGAAAACACTTTCACTCAACGGTTCCAGTAGAAATCAAAAAAGGAAAGGGCGGAGCGACCTCACAATAAACTACTAATCTAAAAACAAAAAGAGGGGGATATGGCGAAATTGGTAGACGCTACGGACTTAATTGGATTGAGCCTTGGTATGGAAACCTACTAAGTGATAATTTTCAAATTCAGAGAAACCCTGGAATTAATAAAAAGGGCAATCCTGAGCCAAATCCTATTTTTCGAAAAAGCAAAAAGAAAGGCTTAGAAAGAAATAAAGGATAGGTGCAGAGACTCAACGGAAGCTGTTCTAACAAATGGAGTTGGTTGCGTTGGTAAAGAAACCTTTCTACCAAAAATCCCAAAAGGATGAAGAAGAGGGGTATATACAGACTGTATCAAACGATTCACCCACAGCCTGTAGATCTTTTCACGAACGGATTAATCGGACGAGAATAAAGAGAGAGTCCCGTTCTGCATGTCAATGCCGACAACAATGAAATTTATAGTAAGAGGAAAATCCGTCGACTTTAAAAATCGTGAGGGTTCAAGTCCCTCTATCCCCAAAAAGCCTATTTTTCTTCCCCGACCCTTTTGCCTATCCCCTTTTATTTTCTTACGGGTTGAAAATTCCTGATGCACCCGCCCTATTCTATATTCTATTTGTCTATATTCTATTTGATTCGTTTAGTTTTTAGTTTATAAATAGATCTGGGGAGAAATGCCTTTCTTATTACATGTTATATATATATGAGAATATATCAAAATGAACATCTTTGAGAAAAACCTGTGCGTACTGTTAATTGACAAAGACCCCATCCTCTAATAAAATTAAGGGTGCTGCATTGGGACTGGTCGGGATAGCTCAGCTGGTAGAGCAGAGGACTGAAAATCCTCGTGTCACCAGTTCAAATCTGGTTCCTGGCACATGATTAAATCGGTCGAGTTTCTTTAAATTAATTGATATGAATCGACATCCATATTCATTTATACTATAGTTTAAATTAGAGTATAGTTTAAATAATAATCCATAGTTTGATTCATCTTGCTGAGATATACCCCATCTATTTTTTTTTATCTATTTTATATTTATAGATGGGTTGAATTTAATATTTAATAGACAAGATTCAGTTCAGATCCAAATAAAGAGAATTCCATACCCTTTCATTTCTTTGTATTTTCTTTCATATTTTATTTATTCATTCCTATCTACATAACTTTCTAAAACCTTCTATAATGTGCGTCGTACAAAACGACGTAAAACTTTCTGATGGAGAACTCCTTTTGTTCATCCTATTGTTTCGGCTCATATGAAATAAGTATCTTCCAAACCAAATAACTGGGATGCGAGAATCAATGAATTCCTAATTCTCTTTTTTATTGTCTTTTTTTTTTGCCAGCCTATCGAGAATTCCCAAAAGAATTCCAAAATAGAAATGAGACTTCCATTATTCTAGTTAATTTAGAACAGAACGTACAATCTTTGAATATTTGAAATTTTAGAATAAGCGGAAAATTTTTCTTAGTATTCAATGAGCATCTTGGATTTCATAAAAATGGGGGGAAATATAATCCTTACGTAAGGGCCATCCTATCCAACTTTCCGGCATTAAGATACGTTTCAAGCGTGGATGAGTATCATAAAAGATTCCCAGCATATCAAAAGATTCTCGTTCTTGAAAATCCACGCCTTTCCAAATCCAGAAGACGGACGGAATCCTAGGATTGTTCCTCGAGGCAAATACTTTTATGCATACCTCTTCTGGGTGATCGACACCATACTCTATTCTCGTAAGATGATACACACTAGCTAACAGCCCGCCCGGCGCTACATCATAGGCGCATTGGGAGCGTAGATAATTGTAACCATATACATATAAAATGACAGCAATGGAATGCCAATCCCCAGGCTTTATTTGTAAAGTCTCTATTCCTTGGTAATCAAAGCCCAAAGATCTATGAATTAGCCCATGCTTTACTAGCCAAGTAGACAAAGAACCTTGCATCTTTTTTTTTCTCCTGCATTTTTATTTGTATAAGTAGTAAGTATTGCCAATTTATGATGAAAGTTAGTATGATTGTCTTACTAATTGTTATTTTGTACAAAGGAATCCGCCCTTAATTGACTAATTCATGGGAAGATACTGAACTTTTGTATTTGAAAAAAGGTTCAGTAGGTATCTCTGAAGTAGAAGTAGACGGTGGTTGATAAAGGAATCTTTGATCATAATTTCCAGTATGAATATTGCGTCCAACATAAAACTTGTGATTGGTAGTAAAACAACGATTCGCTCGTTGAGATCTCATTCTATCTTCATAGATTTCTAGAGATATTTTCTTACGAAGTTTTGTTATAGCATCTATAACCGCTTCTGGTTTAGGTGGACATCCTGGCAAATAGACATCCACAGGAATTAGCTTATCGACTCCACGAACAGTACTATAAGAATCGGTACTGAACATCCCTCCGGTAATTGTACATGCTCCCATAGCAATAACATATTTTGGTTCAGGCATTTGCTCATACAATCTCACTAAAGAGGGGGCCATTTTCATTGTTACTGTTCCGGCTGTTAAAATTAGATCCGACTGTCTAGGACTCGATCTTGGTACTAGTCCATAACGATCAAAGTCAAACCGTGACCCTATTAGGGAAGCAAATTCAATGAAGCAGCAACTGGTACCATAGAGGAGCGGCCATAAACTAGAGAGTCTTGACCAATTTGAAAGATCAGTTAATGTAGTTGAAATTACTGAATTTTTGGCTGTTCGATTAACATTAACTAAAGGAAAATCAATAGAATTCATAATCGTCTCAATCTTAGTTTTTCTTTATATTGTCTCACTATTCAGGAACTAAGACCATTCCAATGCACCCTTTCGCCATGCATAAAGTAAACCAACAATTAGGATAAGCACGAAAATTAAAGCTTCTATAAATACAGATACACCTAATACGTCGAAACCCATTGCCCATGGATAAAGAAAACGGTTTCAACATCAAAACAACAAAAACGAGAGCAAACATATAATAACGTATTCGAAATTGTAACCAAGCATCGCCCATCGGTTCTATCCCCGATTCATAACTAGACAGTTTCTCTGGCCCTTTCCTAGTTGGGGCTAAAACTCCGGAAATTAAAAAAGTTAAAATAGGAATAAGACTTGATATTATTAGAAATGCCCAAAAACTATCATATTCATAAATCAGAAACATGGACGAACTCCTATGAACGTGGAAAATATACCGGATTACTCGATTCAAGATGTCAAGTCATCCATAAATATTTAGTCAAAATCACAACAAGAATTTTTTTGATCAAATTAACGAGTTTCTTGCGTTTATATTGTGGGACATATCTCATTTAAAAATGAAATCCTATTTCTATTCTAGTTTATTTTGAATTCTTTATTCCATTTTTCAACCTATACTTATTAGTAAGTTATTAAAATTAACATCTATTAGAATTATATATATCTTTTTTGAAATTTATGAAAAGAAATCTAAAAAACTAGAAAAAATGAGAAGTTAAATTGAAAATAGTAAAATACCAAATAAACATAATAGAATACAAATCAATAATACTATTAATTAGTTAATACAGGGGTCTTTTTGTCTTTTTTTTTATTTTCATTAATCATTTGTTTTCTAATTTTATATTATTTTGATCTCATATTGGAGTTGTAGTTATTAGGGCTATACGGATTCGAACCGTAGACCTTCTCGGTAAAACAGATACAACTTTTATTATCAAAATGATCTGAACTGTTTCAAAGACCCAACATGCATTTTTTTTGCATTGGGCTCTTTCATTAACTGATCAAAATATCAGCCAGTCTGCCATATTTTTTCTTGACACAAAAATAGGATAAGGAGATGGCTCCCCGTGCTTTGCTTATTCATTATTTGCGATTCTGTTGCAGTTGCAAGAACACTACCAAAGTTTTTCAAGGGTATGATTATCTTGACGTAGGTCTGCCTATGGCTTAGATTAACCTAAGTTAAATGAAGTCTCAATCTTTCTGCTGCTTACAAACTACAATATGAAACCTCCTACACCTTAAAGTTCATAAGACGAAAAGAGATTTTTTAAAGTACTTAGACTCAGTATGCCTAGCATTGAATAGACTGGATATTCACCTTATCAAGATCTCCAATTCATGATAGGGTCTAGTTGGTGCCTAAACGGCACTACAATCAGACCGAACCCTTTAAGTCAGGCTATTGTTCCCTCAAAGTTAAAGTTATAGGGTAAGACATCAATTTAAATCACAATTTTTTGATTTGATTGTATGATAAATTCCCCTGAAAAACATTGGCGCACGTGTAAACGAGGCGCTCTACCAACTGAGCTATAGCCCTTATTGCTTTGCTTGTGATACATATTTTATCGTGTAGATAATTTCTTGTCAAGGGGGGTATTAAACGATCCAACATCATAAATCTTTGATCCGTTTAAGTGGGTATTGCTTAAGCTTAAGGTTAGTATTGCTTATAAGTAATATGGGATTTATAATCCATCCATGGAGTGGTCCCCTTGGTTCTCATTAGTCTGAGAAATGACCTACTTAACTCAGCGGTTAGAGTATTGCTTTCATACGGCGAGAGTCATTGGTTCAAATCCAATAGTAGGTAGAACTTATTAGATACCATTGACTCCAGTATCTAATAAGTTTTTGTTCCAGCACCTTTACCCTTTTATTGATTATTGATTTTGTAACTTCATTTTGTTTTGAATTTTGTTTCGTTGCATCAAATTGTGATTTTCAGTGATTGTAGTTGATTCTTTTCACTGACAGAATCAAATCAAAATAGGTTCGAAACAGACTCTTTTTTATTATTCCAACATACCCAACTAGTTATATTATGAAATTAAACCACATTGATAGCTTTGACTTCGTGTCCTAGCTCGTCGGAGAGCTAGATTTGCTTCAATTGTTTGTCTTTTCCTGGGCTTTTCTCAAATTAGCTTCCGCTATTTCAAGAGTTTGTTGAGCTTCTTGTGGATCAATGTCACTGCCTGTCTCTGCATCATTTACTAAAAAAGGATCTCATTATTGCCTATTCTAGCAAAACCGCCCATCAAAGCCAGTGTTACCCATTGGGCGTCAATGCGTATTCTCAAAATACCTATATCTACAGCTGTGGCAATAGGGGCATGGTTGGGTAATACGCCAATTTGACCACTATTCGTAGATAAAATGATCTCTTTTACTTCTGAATCCCAAACAATCTGATTAGGGTTAGTACACAAAGATTTAGGGTCATTTCTTCAAATTGTTCTCCATTTCTAAGTTTATAGCCTTTGCAGTAACTTCATCAATATTACCTACCAAATAAAAGGCCTGTTCAGGAAGACCATCTAATTCTCCGGCAAGGATCAATTGAAATCCTCTAATTGTTTCTGCTAGACTAACATATTTTCCCGGAGAGCCGGTAAATACTTCTGCCATGAAAAAGGGTTGTGATAAGAAACGCTCAATTTTGCGCGCTCGTGCTACAGTTAAACGATCCTCTTCGGATAATTCGTCTAACCCAAGGATAGCTATAATGTCCTGAAGTTCTTTGTAACGTTGTAAAGTTTGCTTAACTCTTTGCGCAATTTCATAATGTTCCTCACCAACAATCCGCGGTTGAAGCATGGTTGATGTTGAATCTAAAGGATCGACTGCGGATAGATACCCTTGGCAGCTAATCCTCGTGATAGTACGGTAGTAGCATCTAAATGTGCAAATGTCGTAGCAGGGGCGGGATCGGTTAAATCGTCTGCAGGTACATAAACTGCTTGAATAGAAGTTATGGATCCTTCTTTGTCGAAGTAATCCCTCTTGTAAAGAACCCATTTCGGTACTAAGGGTCGGTTGATAGCCCACAGCGGAAGGCATTCGACCCAATAAGGCTGAGACTTCGGATCCTGCTTGGACGAAACGGAAAATATTGTCGATAAATAAAAGCACGTCCTGTTCATTAACATCCCGGAAATATTCCGCCATAGTTAGGCAGTCAAGCCAACTCTCATACGAGCTCCCGGCGGTTCATTCATCTGGCCGTAAACTAGAGCCACTTTTGATTCTGCAATATTTTCTTGATTAATGACTCCGGATTCTTTCATTTCCATGTAAAGATCGTTTCCTTCACGAGTACGTTCACCTACTCCGCCAAATACGGATACGCCCCCATGAGCTTTGGCAATATTGTTAATCAATTCCATAATAAGTACTGTTTTACCCACCCCAGCTCCCCGAAGAGTCCTATTTTTCCTCCACGGCGATAAGGCGCCAAAAGATCTACTACTTTAATTCCTGTTTCAAAATAGATAATTTTGTATCTAACTGTATAAAGGCGGGCGCAGATCTATGAATGGGAGATATTGTCCGAGTATCTACAGGCCCTAAATTATCAACAGGTTCTCCAAGCACGTTGAAAATTCGTCCCAGAGTCGCTCCACCTACCGGAACACTTAGAGGAGCTCCCGTGTCAATTACTTCCATTCCTCTCGTTAGGCCATCTGTAGCACTCATAGCTACAGCTCTAACTCGATTATTTCCTAATAATTGCTGTACCTCACAAGTCACATTAATTGGTTGACCAACAGTATCTCGACCTTTAACTACTAGAGAATTATAAATATTCGGCATCTTGCCCGGCGGAAAGGCTACATCTAGTACTGGGCCAATGATTTGGACGATACGCCCTAGGTTTTTTTTTTCAAGCGCGGAAACCCCGGAACCAGAACCGGAAGTAGTCGGATTTATTCTCATAATAAAGAAAATATGTCAAATTTTTTGTGAAAATTATCGAATTCAAAAGAAGTATCCCAGAGCGCGTGGATCAGTTAATTCAATACAATATAGGAAAAGAGTCTATTTTCGAATTTAACCAATTTTTTTTAGAATATCAACCAGACAATGCTATTTAGATGCTATTTAGATTATCTATTCTATGAAATTCGAACCCCAACGCGATCTATATTATGATTCATTATTTGTACCCCACCAACTTTCTTTTCGATTTATTTAGACATATGGATTTCTGTCTAGACTATTTGTTTTTTTTATACCCTAACCTTTCATAGCTGAATTTTCACATCTAGGATTTACATATACAACATATACTGCTGTCAAGGAGGAATTTCTTATTAGTTATTAGTTAGTTCAATTCAAAAAAGACCAAGGTAAAAAAGAAAAATTGGGTTGCGCTATATATATGAAAGAGTATACAATAATGATGTATTTAGCAAGTCAAGTCGCATGGTCTAATAATGAAAATTTGATTAGTTGATAATATTCTGGTTATTGGTTGGGTATTTTGTGAAAGATTCCTATGAAAAGTTTCATTAACAACTAATTCGTGTCGAGTAGACCTTGTTGTTGTGATAATTTTAATTCATGAGTTGTAAGGAGGGATTTATGTCACCACAAACAGAGACTAAAGCAAGTGTTGATTCAAAGCTGGTGTTAAAGAGTACAAATTGACTTATTATACTCCTGAATACGAAACCAAGGATACTGATATCTTGGCAGCATTCCGAGTAACCCTCAACCCGGAGTTCCACCTGAAGAAGCAGGGGCCGCGGTAGCTGCCGAATCTTCTACTGGTACATGGACAACTGTGTGGACCGATGGACTTACTAGCCTTGATCGTTACAAAGGGCGATGCTACCACATTGAGCCTGTTCTGGAGAAGAAGATCAATATATTGCTTATGTAGCTTATCCCTTAGACCTTTTGAGGAAGGTTCTGTTACTAACATGTTTACTTCCATTGTAGGTAATGTATTTGGGTTCAAAGCCCTACGTGCTCTACGTCTGGAAGATTTACGAATCCCACCCGCTTATGTTAAAACTTTCCAAGGCCCTCCTCACGGTATCCAAGTTGAGAGAGATAAATTGAACAAGTATGGTCGCCCCTGTTGGGATGTACTATTAAACCTAAATTGGGGTTATCCGCAAAAACTATGGTAGAGCAGTTTATGAATGTCTTCGCGGTGGACTTGATTTTACCAAAGATGATGAAAACGTGAACTCCCAACCATTTATGCGTTGGAGAGATCGTTTTGTTTTGTGCCGAAGCGATTTATAAAGCACAGGCTGAAACCGGTGAAATAAAGGGGCATTACTTGAATGCTACTGCAGGTACATGCGAAGAAATGATCAAAAGAGCCGTATTTGCTAGAGAATTGGCAGTTCCTATCGTAATGCACGATTACTTAACAGGGGGATTCACCGCAAATACTAGCTTGGCTCATTATTGCCGGGATAATGGCCTACTTCTTCACATCCACCGTGCAATGCATGCAGTTATTGATAGACAGAAGAATCATGGTATCCACTTCCGCGTACTAGCTAAAGCGTTACGTATGTCTGGTGGAGATCATATCCACGCTGGTACCGTAGTAGGTAAACTTGAAGGAGAAAGAGACATCACTTTAGGCTTTGTTGATTTATTGCGTGATGATTTTATTGAAAAAGACCGAAGTCGCGGTATTTATTTCACTCAAGATTGGGTCTCTACCAGGTGTTATACCTGTTGCTTCAGGAGGTATTCACGTTTGGCATATGCCCGCTCTGACCGAGATCTTTGGGGATGATTCTGTACTACAGTTTGGTGGAGGAACTTTAGGACACCCTTGGGGTAATGCCCCAGGTGCCGTAGCGAATCGAGTCGCTCTAGAAGCATGTGTACAAGCTCGTAATGAAGGACGTGATCTTGCTGTTGAAGGTAATGAAATTATCCGTGAGGCTAGCAAATGGAGTCCTGAACTAGCCGCCGCTTGTGAGGTATGGAAGGAGATCAGATTTAATTTTAAAGCAGTGGATACGTTGGATCCGCTTAAGTCATAATTACCTTTTATTCTCTTAGTTGAATTGTATTAAACTCGGCCCAATCTTTTATTAATTAAAAGAATTGAGCCGAATACAAAGATGCTATTACATGTATTTTTGAGAAATACAGACTTATCTAGATATAGAAGATTTGAAATACAAAATCTAAGACTCAAATCTGTCTATTGTTGTCTTGGATCCACAATTTATCTGATGGATCCCTAGGATTGTTAAATGCTTTTATATCCTGCAATTTCACTGAATTAAGTATTGCTTTCTACCCATCCTGTATATTGTCCTTTCTTTCCTTTTCGTATTGGTGGAATATAATCATCAATTATTCCTTATTTTGAGTTAGTTCGAGACGAGATTTTACGAAAAAGAATGATTCATTTATAGGTTATTTATTTATAGGTTATAGGAAAACAAATATTTCTATTTCTTTTTTCGATGCGAATATAGTGTATAGTGAAGTATTCCTCAAATTTTCCTAAAAGAAAAGAGAATTTTTTTCAATACTTAAAATTTTAACCTTTCTTATTAGCCAATAAAAAATCCCATGGCTTTCTATGCTTATTCGCATAGTAAATAAGATATTCCAATCAAATAAATCATTTTAAATCCAATGACTATTCATCTATTCTATTTTTATTATTCTATTTTTATGCAAACAAATAAGGGAAAAGAAAACTTTATGCGAAGATGGTGGTTTAATTCGATGTTGTGTAAGAAAGAGTTAGGACGCAGGTGTGGGCTAAATAAATCAATGAACAATCCCGGTCCTAGTGAAAATACTAGTAAAAGTGAAGATTCACATCGAAAAGATACATCGAAAAATATTCAGAGTTGGGGAGGTCGTGATGATTCTCCTTATAGTAATGTTGATTTTTTATTAGGCGAAAAAGATATTCGGAATTTCATCTCCGATGACACCCTTTTAGTTAATGATAGTAATGGAGACAATTATTCAATATATTTTGATATTGAAAATCAAATTTTTGAAATTGACAACAATCATTCTTTTCTGAATGAACTTTCTAGTTCTTTTTATAGTTATCAGAATTCTAGTTACATGTCTGATATTCAATATAGTTGGAATAATCATATTTATAATTGCATTGGCAGTTATCTTCAGTCTCAAATCTGTATCCATACTTCGACAGTAAGTGAGAGTTACATTTATAGGGCCCTTTGCAGTGAAAGTAGAAATAATAGTGAAAAAGGGTTTGGGTATACAAATCCGCACAAAGGATAGTGATTTAACTATAGGAGAAAGTTCTAATGATCTCGATGTAACTCAAAAATATAGGCATTTGTGGGTTCAATGCGAAAGTTGTTATGGATTAAATTATAAGAAATTTTTGAAATCAAAAATGAATATTTGTGAACATTGTGGATATCATTTGAAAATGAGTAGTTCAGATAGAATTGAACTTTTGATCGATCCCGGTACCTGGGATCCTATGGATGAAGACATGGTCTCTCTGGATCCCATTGAATTTCATTCGGAGGAGGAACCTTATAAGGATCGTATTGATTCTTATCAAAGAAATACAGGATTAACTGAGGCTATTCAAACAGGCATAGGCTACATAAATGGCATTCCTGCAGCAGTTGGGGTTATGGATTTTCAATTTATGGGGGTAGTATGGGATCCGTAGTTGGGGAAAAAATCACCCGTTTGATTGAGTATGCTACCAATCAATTTCTGCCTCTTGTTATAGTGTGTGCTTCCGGGGGGGCGCGCATGCAAGAGGGAAGTTTGAGCTTGATGCAAATGGCTAAAATATCGTCTGCTTTATATGATTATCAATCAACTAAAAAGTTGTTTTATGTATCAATCCTTACATCTCCTACTACTGGTGGAGTGACAGCTAGTTTTGGTATGTTGGGTGATATCATTATTGCTGAACCCGACGCCTACATTGCATTTGCGGGTAAAAGGGTAATTGAACAAACATTGAATAAAACAGTACCCGAGGGTTCGCAATCGGCTGAATATTTATTCGAGAAGGGCTTATTTGACCTAATTGTATCACGTAATCTTTTAAAAAGCGTTTTGAGTGAGTTATTTAAGTTCCACGCTTTCTTTCCTTTGAATCAAAATGGAATAGAGACGAAATAAAATAGAACACTAAGCTCAATTATTTGTAGCAAATGGGTAGTTAGTTTGTCAGAATCAAATAAAAAAGGAGAATTGTCTTTCGTCACATAAGATCGAATTGTATAAAGAAACAAAAGTTATTGAAATTGAGCATTAAATGAGTTATTACAGTCATAATAATGAGCTTCATTCTTTTCTAATTTTATAAATTCTAATTATTATAAGATATATTGAATTTTGAAATAATAATATAATAATAACATAACAGGTACAAACAATAAATCGAGGTACCCATTCTATGACAACTTTCAGCTTTCCTCTATTTTTGTGCCTTTAGTAGGCTTAGTATTTCCGGCAATTGCAATGGCTTTATCTTTCATGTTCAAAAACAAGATTCTTTAGATCCGAGGTAACCCTATATCTATATCTATACCTCCAATTGTTTCAAAACTTTGATTTGTATCATAAAATAGATATTGATATTCATTTATTGAAATATGGTATAATATGTGATTATGTGATTTTCGCTGAGCAAACATAAACATAAAAAAGCACAGGGCCCCCAGGCCCGCTGACACAAGATATATAGTCAATGGAAGATTCGTGTATTTAGATGTATAGTGGGATTCTATAAGGTATGCTATTTTTTTAGATCTAACCAATTTGATGACTTATTCCTAAGGTTCACATCAAACTAGTGCTAGTTGATGAGAGTTATTTCGTAAATAAAAAAGTAAAGTCAAATTAATTTGAGGTAGTCTCTCAATTCCAATAAAATACAATCGAATCGAGTATGAGTTGGCGATCAGAACATATATGGATAGAACTTATCGCGGGGTCTAGAAAAATAAGTAATTTCTGCTGGGCCTTTATCCTTTTTTTAGGTTCATTGGGATTCTTATTGGTTGGAACGTCCAGTTACCTTGGACGAAATTTGATATCCTTTTTTCCTTCTCATCCAATCATTTTTTTTTCGCAAGGGATCGTAATGTCTTTCTACGGACTCGCAGGTCTCTTTATTAGTTCCTATTTGTGGTGCACAATTTTTTGGAATGTAGGTAGTGGTTATGATCGATCTGATAGAAAGGAAGGCGTAATGTGTATTTTTCGTTGGGGATTCCTGAAAAATCGTCGCATATTGCGTCGATTCTTTATAAAAGATATTCAGTCCATTAGAATAGAAGTTAAAGAGAGTATTTATGTTCGTCGTGTTCTTTATATAGACATCCGAGGGCGGGGGGCTATTCCCTTAACACGTATTGATGATAATTTGACTCCAAGAGAAATTGAACAAAAAGCTACCGAATTGGCCTATTTCTTGCGTGTACCAATTGAAATATTTTGATAACTGGTAGATTCCCGCTTTATCAGGAGATAAAAACATAAAAATCTCCTCCTTTCTAGAACATAACTGAAAACAAAACTCTTACTTTTTTTTTATCATTTTTCTTTTTTGTTACTTAATGACCAACACAAAAATGATAATGGCCAATCAGTGAATTTTTTTGAAATAGTAGAGATAAAAAAAGGGGTTGTTTCGTCTCAAAATCTTACTAATATTCATTAACATTAATTAAGGGAATCATTCATCGAGAGGAAACTCTTGTTTCAAATTTAACCTAATTCTGATTCAGATATTGTTTCCCGATATTTTTTTAGTATTTCTTTATTCGAAGTGGATTCTTAGTCAATTTCTCTATTCTTTCTAGATTCAAAAACTAACCAAAAAATCCTAAACCAAATAACTAAATAAAAGAGATTCCTAGGTTCCATACCTTGTATAGAATATAGAACTCATAAGTGAAAGAAACATTTAATCACATAAAGTGGACGAATGGGGTTGGTTGATTAACAATTCACAGAGGAAAAAATGGCAAAAAGGAAAGTATTTCCGCCTCTGGTATATCTTGCATCTATAGTATTTTTGCCCTGGTGGCTTTCTCTCATTTAAAAAAGTCTGGAATATTGGGTTACTAATTGGTGGCATACCGGTCAATCCGAAATTTGTTTGAATGAGATTCAAGAAAAGAATATTATAGAAAATTCATAGAATTGAGGAACTGTTCGTCTTCGACGAATTGATCGAAGAATACTCAGAAATACGTCTACACAAGCTTCGTATAGAATCCAACAAGAAACGATCCAACTAATTAAGATACACAATGAGGATCGTATTCAGACGATTTTGAACTTCTCGACAAATATAATATGTTTTGTTATTCTAAGCGGGTATTCTATCATTGGTAATGAAGAACTTGCTATTCTTAACTCGTGGTCCCAGAAATTCCTATATAACTTAAGCGATACAGTCAAAGCTTTTTCTATTCTATTATTAACTGACTTATGTATCGGATTTCATTCACCCCACGGTTGGGAATTAATGATTGGCTCTGTCTACAAAGATTTTGGATTTGTTCATAATGATCAAATTATATCTGGTCTTGTTTCCACCTTTCCAGTCATTCTTGATACAACTTTTAAATATTTGATTTTTCGTTATTTAAATCGAGTATCTCCGTCACTTGTAGTTATTTATCATTCAATGAATGACTGATAAAAAATAAAAAATCCACTGATATTAATCTAATAAAATGAAAATTAGAGCTCTTGTTATTTTGTAGTTGTACATAAACAAAGTATTGAAAATCGTACTTACGTTTTCTATTTTTAACCATCTTCGGGATTCATCCGATATTTATATTATTCTCCAGGAAAATCTCATTCCAGTAAAATTATTCCAGTAAAATTAGTTAAGTAACTAACAGAATCGTGGATAGGGAACTATACTAGCGACTTACCCCCCTTATTGTAATTGTAGAAATTTTTGGATCAACTATTGGACCATGGAAAATAGAAACACTTTTTCTTGGATAAAGGAACAGATTACTCGTTCTATTTCCGTATCACTTCTAATATATATCATAACCCGCCCGGACATTTCAAAAGCATACCCCGTTTTTGCACAGCAAGGTTATGAAAATCCACGAGAAGCGACGGGGCGTATTGTATGCGCCAATTGCCATTTAGCTAATAAGCCTGTGGATATTGAGGTTCCGCAGGCGGTACTTCCGGATACTGTATTTGAAGCAGTTGTTCGAATTCCTTATGATATACAACTGAAACAGGTTCTTGCTAATGGTAAAAAAGGGGGTTTGAATGTGGGGGCTGTTCTTATTTTACCGGAGGGTTTTGAATTAGCCCCTACCGATCGTATTTCTCCTGAGATGAAAGAAAAGATAGGCAATTTGTCTCTTTCAGAGCTATCGCCCTAATAAAAAAATATTCTTGTGGTAGGACCTGTCCCCGGCCAGAAATATACCTGAAATAGTCTTTCCTATTCTGCCCCTGACCCGACCAATAAGAAAGATGTTCACTTTTAAAATATCCTATTTACATAGGTGGGAACAGGGGAAGGGGTCAGATTTATCCCGACGGGAGCAGGAGTAACAATACGGTTTATAATGCTACAACAGCAGGCATAGTAAGCAAAATAATCCGAAAAGAAAAAGGGGGGTATGAAATAAACATAACAAATGCGGATGGGCGGCAAGTGGTTAATATTATCCCCCCAGGACCAGAACTTCTTGTTTCAGAGGGTGAATCGGTCAAATTGGATCAACCATTAACGAGTAATCCTAATGTAGGCGGATTTGGTCAGGGAGATGCAGAAATAGTACTTCAAGACCCATTACGTGTCCAAGGACTTTTATTCTTCTTGGCATCTGTTATTTTATCACAAATCTTTTTGGTTCTTAAAAAGAAACAGTTTGAGAAGGTTCAATTGGCTGAAATGAATTTCTAGACTTGTCGATTTATAGACACCAAGTTCGTAAAAAGAACCAAATTCTTCTTGGTAATTATGTATGATCAAAGATCAAAAAAATGAAAATTCTGAAACCCATTTGCTAGGTTAGACTCTTTTTCTACCTTTCTACCGGATACTGGTAATTCTTTGTATCGCATTGCTAGTCATAGTATGTAGATTAAAAAAAAAATAGTTTTTTTTTCAAAGTGGGGTAATGTGGCTATGATACTATTGCTAGATTTCAATGTCATAAAATGTATGATTTTTATAGTCGAATTTTAGAGTATAAATACAATCCAATTGGATTAGATACTAGACAGAAGTAATCGGATAATAGAACATATACGGTGGGAAACAAAAAATTCGTCTTGCTAGTCTAGTCTTCGGCACAAGAAAGTGAATTTCGGCACCCTTTCCTTGTGTCGAAAGAGTAATGATTCTTTGAAGAACAGGATCAAGAACCTTTACTCTTTTTTCCATTTTTACAGATCTTTTTTGGATTTAGTAAGAGATATTATAAGTATAAGAAGTAACAGACAAATAAAAAACAACAGAACAATTAATTAATAATTAAGTATAACTTATTAACTAAACTTACAAAAAAATTTTCATTTTGATGAGATACTAAACTAAATAGAGTCAAACTCAAAATGAAAAAGAGAAAGAGAATGTAGTTTATTGAAACGGGAGAAGAGGGAATCCTTTTTTTTAGTTATACGAAAAAAAAGATATGATTTCTAAGAACTCAACGGGATTCCCTTTTTTGTTTGTCGGATTCTAGGGAAAAGTGCCCGTTGAGTTCTTACGTTTTCATCTCTACGACTCAATTCATTCGAGTACTACAGGGATGACCCCAATCCGGAATATGAACCATAAAAGAAAACACCTATTAAACCGATCACAAGAATACCAGTTACAGTACCTATTATCCAAAGAGGAATCCTTCCAGTAGTATCGGCCATTTATCCCACTTCCCTCCACATTTCATCAAGTGTTCGTGCTAGAGACAGAAACAGTCATCGATAATTATGAGATGAGATCCTTCCAAATGCGCTTAGAGAATGCCTCGAATTCTTATGTATTCTCTTTAATTTTATTAATTGAAGAAATAATTGGAAAATAAAACAGCAAGTACAAAATGAGTAATAAACCCCAGTAGAGACTGGTATGATTCAATTCAACATTTTGTTCGTTTGGGTTTGATTGTGTCATAGCTCTATAATTCGTATGTAGGTTTATCGTTGGATGAACTGCATTGCTGATATTGATCCCAAAAAGACGGTAGGTACAGCTAGACCGTGAACAGCCAACCACCGTACCGTAAAATTGATAAGTTCGATCTATAGTCATTTGGGCCTCCTAAAAAGATCTACTAAATTCAGTAAGTTGTTCCAAAGAATCAAAACGGCCAGTTATTAATGGAATTCCTTGCCGGCTCTCTGTGAAATACTCGTTTGGCCGGGGGCTTCCAAACACATCATAAGCTAAGCCGGTGCTGACGAATAACCAACCCGCAATGAATAGGGAAGGTATAGTAATGCTATGAATGACCCAGTAGCGAATACTGGTAATAATATCAGCAAACGAGCGTTCTCCTGTGCTTCCAGACATGCCGAGCTCCACATATTCTTGTACAGTCAAGGGGATCGATTCCATAAAGATGAGATCAGTAAATGGAAATTCACTGAAACTTATATTTTGTGAGATCGTCAATATTGTACTGAGGGCGTCTTTAGAGTATACCGAATCAGTATAGCTATCCTCCTTCTGCCACAGCAACGCAATTTTAATTAGTATAGAAAGTAAGTGCTAAAAATTTTCTTTTTTGTTTTGCTTCGTCTTTCTTGATGGAAAACACTGCTTCATTCAATAGAAAATTCCTACAACGCAAGAGATTATCCTATTTCCATATTAATTGAAGTAGATGCGAGGTCTATAAAATGTCTTTCGTAGTTGTAGAAGCAATTTTTGTTGATTTTCAATTTAAAGAATGGGTTAATTGTTCAGTACCAAAAGAGTAGTGGATAATATTCGACGAAAGGCAAAGAGTAAAGAATAAAATAATTAGAATCAGCAGTTGGTGTATATTCTTGTACTTGATTGAGAGCCAAAGGTCAAGTTACAAAGGTAAGGCTTTCCAATACGTAAGGGTCAAATAAAAGATCAAATAAAAGATAATAAATAATAATTTTTAGGTTTAAAGTCTAGTTAAACCAAACTTTTTTAATTTAATGAACTTATTACTGAATCTAATGAGTTAAATTTAAAGTAAAGACAAAAGTTTTGGAAGGTTACTTTGCTATAAAATACACAATAGATTCGAGAGAATTAAAACAAAATATGGAAGAAATGATTCAAATAGAAAATCTTTTCTAATTTTATTCCATAATATAATAATTAAAAACGTGTTTAATTTTGTAGTGAAGTTCCAAGACCCAGTTCGTATTATTAGTTTCGACACAAGTTACTCATATTCAACGATTTAACCATAAGTTACTCAATGATATTCAATGAATCGGTTGATTGAAATCACAGGATGCATAGATATTACTGACGATAAGTCGATTTCATTTCCTATACCTTCCACTTTATCTGTGTTAGTGCCATCTATAATGATAGATGAATGCCCAACTTTCCATTAAAGTTATTGTTTCAATTGGTATTTTGACATATTCTACTAGTTTGTAAAATGGAAACTTAAGTAAGGTAAGTGCTTTAGAAACATATGTATAAAAAAGATTTCATTTAGCCCCTTATGCTTACTATAACTAGTTATTTTGGTTTTCTACTCATGGCTTTAACGATAACCTCCGCTCTGTTTATTGGTTTGAGCAAGATACAACTTATTTAAAATTCCTATTTGAAATTAAAATTTTTGAAATGAAGAATTCATAAAATGAAAACTTTCTTCGAGATTTCGTGTATTCTAGAGTTATTTATAGTTTCAATTTTCAATCCTTAGTCGTTGAGATTCATGGCAATTCGGATTACTATTTAAGTATAGCTATTCCCTCTTTTTTTTTTCAAACTAATTGAAATGATTGAAGTTTTTTTATTTGGAATTGTCTTAGGTCTAATTCCTATTACTTTAGCTGGATTATTCGTCACTGCATATTTACAATACAGGCGCGGGGATCAGTTAGACCTTTGATTAATTAAAATTTATTTTTTATTGTATTGGCCTCCTCCTCTCTTTAATCCACAGGGGGTCAAATCCCCCAAATCCCTATTGCTGGATAAGTTGCTGAATCCCTTTCAGTCTAATTTTATCTAAGAAAAAAGAATCACGCTCTGTAGGATTTGAACCTACGACATCGGGTTTTGGAGACCCGCGTTCTACCGAACTGAACTAAGAGCGCTTTTTTATCGGAATAGATAAGACTGTAAAGCAAAGTTTTTTTCGAACCCCAGAGTATGATAAAAATGAAAGATTCTGTCCACTTTGAATTGATCTTCGTCGATTCCTCGTTACTGCACCTTTGAGTAGTAGCAGTAAGTAATAGGTAGGGATGACAGGATTTGAACCTGTGACATTTTGTACCCAAAACAAACGCGCTACCAAACTGCGCCACATCCCTTTGTATTGTTCCACAATGTCATTATATAGAATTTCTATCTTAGTTTCCACATCGTTATTTCCCCACACCATTTTTTGCTCAGTTCGTCTTTTTTGTTCCATTTAACATATAATAATAATAGTAAAAGGTTTGTATACAAGAATAAATCAGTATTTTTTATTTTCTCGTTATCTATTTTCTCAGCAAGAGGGAGATTTTTTTAGTTATTTTCTAATTTTATGATAAGGTACTATCTTATTGACTTTTACTGGATCATTGGATAATTGAATAATTATTAATAAAAAAATAAAGGAATCCCATTTTAATTAGGTATTACGTGTACAACTATAGGGGGTCTGGTCTTTAACGACCTATCTATTGAATCATATATGTTTTCTTTTTTACAATAAAAAATATTACAATAAATAAAAAGGAGGATTTTCAATGCGAGATTTAAAAACATATCTCTCCGTGGCACCAGTACTAAGTACGCTATGGTTTGGGGCTTTAGCGGGTCTATTAATAGAGATTAATCGTTTTTTCCGGATGCGCTAACATTCCCTTTTTTCATTCTAGTTAATAACATAGTAAGGAATGAAGAAGATTAAAGATAGAATCAAATATCTGTGACTAATCCTTCTCCTATTTTTTTTTTTTCCTTTTTTTTAGAATTCAAATAAGGAAATAAGGGAGGAAAGGGAAAAAAAGTCTCTTTAACATCTGGGAAATTGGGGTCCAATTGAATTTAATTTCAATTTTATTTCAATCAATATTCCTAAATATAATAAAAGAATGGAAGTAGAATAGAAATGCGGGTTGAAGGTCTAAGTAAAGAATATTATCCAAGATATTTAAATCAAAAATGAAATATTCTATTTCGATTTGAAATAAAATTTAGAAATCTTCTGCCCTTTACTTATTCGTCCTTTACTTATTCGTTTTGAATCAAAAATTGAAAAGTTGAGTAAATCAAAAATTAAAAGGAGGTTCATGGCCAAGGGTAAAGATGTTCGAGTAACGGTGATTTTGGAATGTACCAGCTGTGCCCGAAACAACGTTAATAGGGTATCAACGGGCATTTCCAGATATATTACTCAAAAGAACCGCCACAATACACCTAATCGATTAGAATTGAGAAAGTTCTGTCCGTATTGTTATAAGCATAAGATTCATGGGGAGATAAAGAAATAGATCTAATTGAGTACCTGTATATTACCCCTTCAAGTAAGGCAAGTAAGGGAAGGGGGTGGCATTCTATCTATATCTATCTATAATTCAAAATTAAATCGAATAGAACAATTCTATATAAATAGAAATCTAAATCGAAAAAAATCCTATTTTAATTTTGAATTAAAATGAATTCAAATTAAGAAATAGAATTTTAAAGAAAAAGAATAAAATTAAATAATAAAACAAACCATGGATAAATCCAAGCGACCTTTTCTTAAATCAAAACGACCTTTTCGTAGGCGTTTGCCTCCTATTCAATCGGGGGATCAAATTTCTTATAGAAATATGAGTTTAATTAGTCGATTTATTAGCGAACAGGGAAAAATCTTATCGCGACGAGTGAATAGATTGACCTTGAAACAACAACGTTTAATTACTATGGCTATAAAACAAGCTCGTATTTTATCTTTGTTACCCTTTCTCAATAATCAGAAACAATTTGAAAAACTGAGTTAACTGATAGAACTACAGGTCTTAGAACCAGAATTAAAAGGGTTTACTCTTGAATGATAATTTCAATCCAAACTCAAAGACAAGATTGGTTCTTTTCCGAGAATCCAGATGTGTCGTATGAAAAAAAGAATTTGAGAAAGTTTTTGTATTGAACGTGTTCATTCATTTTGACTACTTTTTTATCTTAATCTTTTCTATTCTACCTTCCCGGAGACTGAACTCCGGGAAAACACGTTTACAATATTCCAGCAGATTCCTTCTAATCTACTTCTTTTGTGATCTCATTGTAAATCATAAAAACAATTCCTGTTTGATATGGCTATTTGTGCAAGTATTTTACGATTAAGAATCAACTGTCTCTTGTACAGATCATGTATTAATCGACTATAACTATAGAATATTCCACTCTCACGAATTATTGCGTTTATACGAGTGATCCACAGACGACGAAACTCTCTCTTTTTAATATCCCGATCCCTATGAGCTGAAAACAAAGCTCTTATTCTCTGTTGAGTAATAGTTCGAGTAAGTCTTGAATGGGCCCCTCGAAAGCTTGATGCAAATAAACGAATTTTTGTTCTACGTCTTCGAGCTATATATCCACGTCTAATTCTAGTCATTGAATAGATGAAACTTTCACGAATAACTAATTGATTTGTTCTCTTCAGTTATTCTTTTAACACCTCCTAATCTATTAATAACAAAACGGATTTTTCCAATGTATAAACTAGAAATTCCAATGGCTTTGGCTACTATAACCTTCCTAACTACGATTTTTTATTTCAATGCGAAATAAGAAAGAAATTTTATTTTTTAGAGGTGTCAAAAATATAGCAAATAAAAATATAAAATGGATAAAGAAATAGTGTAGTGGGTTCCATCGTTTCTATGGTAACTTCTTAAACGGTGAGGTCTTCTATACACCGGAGCCTTCACTTCATTTAATCCAGGTTATTGGTAACTTGTATAGTTCATCCTCTTTGCTCTACCCATGAATTATCCAGTAATAGTCCTTTCACAACGAAACCCATCTATACAGTAACAGTATTTAATTAGGAAAGTTAGCTGGGCAGCTGACCCTTTATAGTCCGTTCTTGACAGAGTAGGGTCGTAATCTTTATGCTTAAAAAATTCCTCCGCTTAATGGATAATCATTTTATACCAATGGAGAATTGCTTCTCATCTTACATTGCGGTAATTTGATTTGCACCAATGGAAGCCATAAAATTCATACACAATGCAGGAATATGAAAGGGGTTTTTTGTTTCTTTGTTTTCGATAAATAATAAATATAAAAAAAGGCCCCTCCTCGATTCTATCCTATTTACCTTACCGGTACTCATCATTGATATTGGCACCTTGTTTTTTTGTTTTTGTACCGGCTCATTATATGATCGAAACGAGTCGCGCATACACCTGAGTACATGTTCCTCGTCGTTGAGGACATCCCCTAAGAGCGGGGATTTAGTGACATTTCTGATTGGCTGTCTTGTATTTCTAATAAGTTGTTTAATAGTTGGCATGTTGAATTGGATACATAATAGACTGGTTTAGATTGATCCTAACCGGATGATTGTGAATTATGTCTATTTCTCTTAAAATAAACAGTAAGTTAATAAATATTAAACGCAGTTAAAAAATTTCCAATCACGAATTTGCGTGAATTACATGTTATTTTCATTTAACCGCTACAAGATCAACAATTCCATAAGCTTGTGCTTCTGTTGCTGACATAAAAACGTCTCTTTCCATGTCTTCGGATACAACCCATAGGGATTTGCCCGTTTTTTGTCCATAAACCCTTGTGATGGTTTCGCGCAGTTTCAACAGTTCTTCCGCTTCCAGGATAAACTCTCCCGTCTGTGCTTCATAAAACGAACTAGCAGGTTGATGGATCATTACCCTGATAATAGTAAATAGTAATAGAATTAAAAAGTTTTTCTAGCTTACATGATGAAGCGGATAGAAAATAAAGATAAAGAATAGAATAATATGAAAAAGATCGAATTGAACAACCGTACAGGCATCCCTCTTGCATATGCATACGGCTCTGCACTAAGATTAACCTAACTTGGCCTCTTTATTGAAAAAAGAAAGAGAAAAATAGAATATATCATACCCAGGTGGTTAAATGATCAAATAGCCGTCCTTCCTTTCGGAATATGTCTAAAATACTATGATGGCTCCGTTGCCTTCTATCTTAATTATCTTAAATTTTATTTGTTTTGGATGTGATTCGGCAATCCCAAAGTTTCTTTTTGTTCCAATCAAAGAAAAAATATTTTTTTTGCGCACCTCTTGGATTCTTTTCTTTTGATAACATGAATATTGTTAAGAGCCTTTTAGTGTGATAGTGTGAACAAAAAAGGTTTGTGACGCTAAACCCAACTCCCAATTATAAAATGGAGAAGACCCTTTAATCTCATACTACTCTCTCGATACATAATCTAAATCTAATGTTTTTCAAAAGAATCAAAAAATTTATAATATCGAATGCAAAGTGCCATGCTATTATTGCTTACTATTTCCTAGGGCGAAGGCACAGTCTTCCCTTTTTTCTTAAAAAAAATCTCATTGGCGCCAAGCGTGAGGGAATGCTAGACGTTTGGTAATTTCCCCCCCGACCAGGATAAAAGATCCCATTGACGCGGCTAACCCCATGCATATTGTATGAACATCTGGTCGCACAAATTGCATAGTATCATAAATAGCTACTCCGGGTATTACCCACCCGCCGGGAGAGTTTATAAACAAATAAAGATCCTTGTTATCATCTTCAATACTGAGATATATCATAAGACCAATAAGTTGATTTGAGATCTCGCTATCAACTGCTTGTCCTAAAAAAAGTAATCTTTCTCGATAAAGTCGATTAATTAGGTACAATTGTATCCCTTCGGAATCGTACACGCACCTTTGATGCATACGGTTCAAAAAATCTCAAAACAAAAAAGAATCAATGTATGGATTCCAGACCTCAAAAAAAGATTTTATTCTTGAATAAAGACAAGTTTTACTGCTTTTTTTTCTTATAATTCTAATAAATAAAAAGTTACTAAATTTTTTGAATTAACTTCTCATTGATGTATTGTTTCATCAACCAACCCCGATGATATTTTCTTGTTCCTGAGTGAGTCTCTTTTCTCTTTTTAGGTTTATGCTCTACTCTGGGTAAAGATTGACTCAATTTTGATTTGCACATATAGGACAAATATTGTTATTACCGTTTTCTTTTTTTATGACTTTCTGCTTATTTTTTCAATTCCGTTTATACGTTCTACCAAGTTTTGATTATATAGTTTGAAATCAACCCACAGATATTCCACATAGGAATCGTTTAGGATCGAACTAGGAATCGTAGATATATTACTAATTGAGTTGGGTTTTTCTAAACAGAGCCTGAATAATTTATTTTTTTTAGTTCAACCAAGCCAACCATAAATCATTGTAATTGAGAATAATAAATAGTAATATGGATCCTCTCAAAACGGATCAAATTGCACTTCACGCTCCAAATTTTTATGATTTAATGACTCCTTCTTGGGCGAAACGGAGGATATCTCGATTGAGGAGAGAACGGGTAAATCCCATATGACCCAGTATATCTGACAAGTCGCACTATACGTCGACCCAAGATGCATCTCCCTCTCCAGGGCTTCGGAAAGGTACTTTTGGAACACCAATAGGCATTTGCTTAAAGAAAAAAACTAAGTAATATATTTCACTTTGATGTAAAAACGTAAGAATATGATTTTATTGTGTTTATAATTTTTAAATATTAGCTTTTATCGGATTTCTTTTTTGCATAGATTACAAAAAGTTAGAAAGAAAAAAAGAAGGAATAAAGTTAAATTAGTAAGAATCGGGTGATGAGTAGATATGTATGTATTTGCTACTGAAAATGTTATTCAACCCCATTGCATATTGATACTTATCGAGTATAGAATAAATCTGCTTCTTTTGTTCCTATGAACATAATTATTCCGTAGAATAGAAAAAGAATAACTATTAACTCCCGTTCTTAAATAATTTATAATTTACTGAATAGCGAGGATCGATAGGATAGTCACAGTAGAGTCTTTTCTAATGCAATAAAGTTACGTAGTGTCTATCTATCTTTGATAAACTATCTTTGATAAAGGATAAAGGGGAATTTCTATGGGTTTGCCTTGGTATCGTGTTCATACTGTTGTATTGAATGATCCCGGCCGATTGCTTTCTGTTCATATAATGCATACGGCTTTGGTTGCTGGTTGGGCTGGTTCGATGGCTCTCTATGAATTAGCAGTTTTTGATCCTTCTGATCCTGTTCTTGATCCAATGTGGAGACAGGGTATGTTCGTTATACCCTTCATGACTCGTTTAGGAATAACCAATTCATGGGGCGGTTGGAGTATTACAGGAGGAACTGTAACGAATCCGGGTATTTGGAGTTATGAAGGTGTAGCTGGGGCACATATTATGTTTTCTGGTTTATGCTTTTTGGCAGCTATCTGGCATTGGGTGTATTGGGATCTCGAAATTTTTTTTGATGAACGTACAGGAAAACCTTCTTTGGATTTACCCAAGATCTTTGGAATTCATTTATTTCTTTCAGGAGTGGCTTGCTTTGGGTTTGGTGCATTTCATATAACAGGTTTGTACGGTCCTGGAATATGGGTGTCCGATCCTTATGGACTAACTGGAAAAGTACAACCTGTAAGTCCCGCATGGGGCGTAGAAGGTTTTGATCCTTTTATTCCGGGAGGAATAGCCTCTCATCATATTGCAGCAGGTACATTGGGCATATTAGCAGGTCTATTCCATTTGAGTGTCCGCCCGCCACAACGTCTATACAAAGGATTGCGTATGGGAAATATTGAAACCGTACTTTCCAGTAGTATAGCTGCTGTCTTTTTTGCAGCTTTTGTTGTTGCTGGAACTATGTGGTATGGTTCCGCAACTACTCCGATTGAATTATTTGGGCCCACTCGTTACCAGTGGGATCAGGGATACTTTCAGCAAGAGATATATCGAAGAGTTAGTACGGGGCTGGCAGAAAATCAAAGTTTAGCAGAAGCCTGGTCGAAAATTCCTGAAAATTAGTTTTTATGATTACATCGGAAATAATCCGGCGAAGGGAGGATTATTCAGGCGGGCCTGATGGATAACGGGGATGGAATAGCAGTTGATGGTTAGGCATCCCATCTTTAGAGATAAGGATGGTCGTGAACTTTTGTACGTCGTATGCCTACCTTTTGAAACATTTCCCGTTGTTTTGGTAGATGGCGACGGAATTGTTCGAGCGGATGTTCCTTTCGAAGGGCAGAGTCAAAGTATAGTGTTGAACAAGTTAGGTAACTGTTGAGTTCTACGGTGGTGAACTCAACGGAGTCAGTTATAGCGACCCTGCTACTGTGAAAAAATATGCTAGACGCGCTCAATTGGGTGAAATTTTTGAATTAGATCGTGCTACATTGAAATCCGATGGTGTTTTTCGTAGCAGTCCAAGGGGTTGGTTTACTTTTGGACATGCTTCATTTGCTTTGCTCTTCTTCTTTGGACACATTTGGCATGGTGCTAGAACCCTGTTCAGAGATGTTTTTGCTGGTATTGATCCGGATTTGGGTGCTCAAGTCGAATTTGGAGCATTCCAAAAACTTGGAGATCCAACTACAAGAAAACAAGCAGTCTGATATAACACTACTTTGGTTTCTCTTTCGTCTCTATTTTCTTTTGGAATTTTTCCTAGGGGTCAGAGAAACCTTGATCACTACTTTTTGCTCGTGTTCCTTCTTTATTTTTTATCCGGTAGATGGTCCTCCACAAATAAACAAATACAAATAAAAGGGAACAAACAGGTATGAAAGCTATAATTGTAAACTGCGATCGAATCTATGGAAGCACTAGTTTATACATTCCTCTTAGTGTCGACTTTAGGAATAATTTTTTTTGCTATCTTTTTTCGAGAACCGCCTAAAGTTCCAACTAAAAAGATAAAATGATTTTTCAGTATCTCAATTGACGTAATGAGCCTCGCAATGTTTTGAGGCTCATTACGTCAACTAGTCCCCATGTTCCTCAAATGGATCTCTTAGTTGTTGAGAAGGTTGCCCAAAAGCGGTATATAAGGCATACCCTGTAAAACTTACAAGTAAACCAGATAGAAAGATGGCTACTAGGGTTGCTGTTTCCATTCTTATAAAATTTCAAAACCTCAATGGATCCATGATAAGATCATTTATTTACAACTACAACGGAATGGTATACAAAGTCAACAGATCTCATCAATGAATACAATAGGATTTATGACTACACAAACTGTTGAGAACGGTGGTTCAAAGCGAACGTCTGCAGGGTCTTTATTAAAACCCTTGAATTCGGAATATGGTAAAGTAGCCCCTGGGTGGGGAACAACTCCTTTGATGGGCGTCGCAATGGCTCTTTTTGCCATCTTTCTATCTATTATTTTGGAGATTTATAATTCTTCCGTTTTATTGGATGGAATTTCAATGAATTAGGTCTATAAGAATTGTAAAGTCATACAAAAGGAATCATTTCGAGCTCGTATTTTGAGCCCATTATACTTTGTTTTGGGAGTTTGACTGCGGAATTTTTTTTTTTTTGTATTTCCGGGATATGAGTGTGTGACTTGTTATAATCGATCCTATTGATAGTACAGAGTGTGGCTCTGTCATCTTCATAGAGATGGGTCTCCTTCGTCGGATATTTATTCTAGTATCTGGAACACGGAATATATGAAATCGATTAAGAAATATTTGAACTATGATTCATACCTAATGTTCAGATCTCCTATCCGGATTCCAAAAAATTTTAAAATGGAAGTCTTTGAAATTTTAGGCATTCTATCTATTTATGGAATGGGTGATAGTCGAAGGGTTCTTACTCAGGGAATCCTTGACTTAACTTAGGTTTTTTTATTGAATCGTCGAGGTTCTAGTATGAATCTGAGGTTTTAATCAATTCATAGGTTTCTTAACAAGAGAATTCCTATCAATACAATAAAAAAATATGAAAATCCACATTATACACAAAAACAAATTCAAAAGGAAATAGGAAAAGAGTGGATTCAAGAGGCACGTAAGGATTAACATAAAGACGACTTAGCCAACTTGAAATTTTGGTAGTATCACCGCAAACAACGAAGAGCTTTCGGATTTTTCTTATTTACTAAAGTCAGAAAAGATTGAATCTTTGATTTAAAATAAAAAGGTTTCAAACTTTTATTATATATCCGTTGCAATTAGGATTTGGGTGTTTTTGCTTGAGCTGTATGAGATGAAAGTTTCATATACGGTTCTCGGAGGGGGAGTTCCGCCTATCTCAATAAAGTCTATGATTGGTTCGAAGAACGTTTAGAGATTCAGGCGATTGCAGATGATATAACTAGTAAATATGTTCCTCCACATGTCAATATATTTTATTGTTTAGGGGGAATTACGCTTACTTGTTTTTTAGTACAAGTCGCTACAGGATTTGCTATGACTTTTTACTACCGTCCGACGGTTACTGAGGCTTTTGCTTCTGTTCAATACATAATGACTGAAGCTAATTTTGGTTGGTTAATTCGATCAGTTCATAGATGGTCGGCAAGTATGATGGTCCTAATGATGATTCTTCATGTATTTCGTGTGTATCTTACCGGTGGATTTAAAAAACCTCGTGAATTAACTTGGGTTACAGGTGTGGTTCTCGCTGTATTGACTGCATCTTTTGGCGTAACTGGTTATTCCTTACCTTGGGACCAAATTGGTTATTGGGCAGTGAAAATAGTAACAGGTGTACCCGAAGCAATTCCTATAATAGGATCACCTTTGGTAGAATTATTGCGTGGAAGTGCTAGTGTGGGACAATCTACTTTGACTCGTTTTTATAGTTTACACACTTTTGTATTGCCCCTTCTTACTGCCGTATTTATGTTAATGCACTTTCCAATGATACGTAAACAAGGTATTTCTGGTCCTTTATAGATTTATAGAAAAGATATTTGATAGAAATTTGAATGAATCATTTATCCATTTATCGCTTGGGGAGTACTATTTCATTGCTATAAATATGGATTATTGAGAATAAGACATGTCTTTTGATCTTTCCCCTTCAACTATTCCTGTCAAATAAATCAAAAATTGATAATAAAATAGAATAAAATAGTTAGGAGTTGAAGGGAATTCTCTGAGGAGAAAATGGATTATGGGAGTGGGTGACTTGAACTATTAATTAGTCTGTGTAGATATATGTCTGCTACATTGTCATTGGCATTTACAACTAAATGTGTCTTTGTTCCAACCTTGGCGTAAGTTCTATACAGAGGATAGGCTGGTTCGCTAAAAGAGAATGCTTTATATGATCAGATCCGAATCATGTTGTACATGAGCAGGCTCCGTAAGATCCGTTATAATAGAAATAACAGAAATATTATTTTTATTATCTATTCTAAAAGAATAAGTGAACTTGATAAAAGAGAATATAGAGTTTATCTAGTTTACTTATTTTTTCTATTTAATAGTAGGTAAATGCATTCATTTCCTATGCATTGACCCGATCATAATACTATTGGAGTAAAATAGGGGGTCTAAAGAAGAACAAGAGCTAGACTATATTAATAACAAGTAAACCTTTTGTGTGTATCTTCAAATATTTTGGCAATAAATATTAATCATAAGGTCTGAGCCGACCCAGAAAGTGCTTGATTATATCATGATCAATCTTGTAGGCCTACTTGGGTATTGAGTATTTACTTTTAAGAACTTAACTTTTTACACTTGATATTTGGAACTTCGTAAAAAGAATACAGTAAATTTTTTTTACATCCAAACGTTCCTATATGTGTAGATATAGGTAACATATAGAGTTCATCTGGATTCATTTGCTTCTTTTGATTCTTGCTCGAGCCGGATGATGAAAAATTATCATGTCCGGTTCCTTCGGGGGATGGATTGATAAGAATTCACCTATCCCAATAACAAAAAAACCTGACTTAAATGATCCTGTATTAAGAGCTAAATTGTCAAAAGGTATGGGCCATAATTATTATGGTGAGCCCGCATGGCCCAACGATCTTTTATATATTTTTCCAGTAGTCATTTTAGGCACTATTGCATGTAACGTAGGCTTAGCGGTTCTAGAACCATCAATGATTGGTGAACCAGCAGATCCGTTTGCAACTCCCTTGGAAATATTACCAGAATGGTATTTCTTTCCTGTATTTCAAATACTTCGTACAGTACCCAATAAATTCTTAGGTGTTCTTCTAATGGTTTCAGTACCTGCGGGATTGTTAACAGTACCTTTTTTAGAGAATGTTAATAAATTTCAAAATCCATTTCGTCGTCCAGTAGCGACAACTGTTTTTTTGATTGGTACCGGGGTTGCCCTTTGGTTGGGTATTGGTGCAACATTACCTATTGATAAATCCCTAACTTTAGGTCTTTTTTAAAAAAAATTGTGATGAACTAACACGACGCGTGTATCTAGGGAATAGTCGCTTCAAAGCGAATTAGCCCTAGATACGTCTAGTCAATTTAATCCTGAATCGATCTAGAATATATGAAATATATGAATTCTACTAATGATTCAAAAGTTATTTTCATTGAAAAAAAAACACAAAATAAACAAAATGGATTAAAAATTTTCGAGAAAAAAATGCCCTTTTTCTAGACTGACTAATATCTGTTTTACATCTTCTAGGCGCAAATCCTCTATTTTCATAAGATCTTCGTGCCTGTTATTCAAAAGGTCTAATAATGTATATATATTTGACCTTTTAAGTAAATTATAGATCTTGGGTGGCAATTCTAATTGGTCAATAAAAATCGACTTAAATGCTATTTCTTTTTTCTTTTTTATGACTTTAACTAATTTATCATGAAAAGTAAAAGGGGATAAAGGAACCATGGGTTGATTGCTTTCTAAATGTGAGTTTTCTCCTTCCATATGTAAAAAAGGTATAAATAACTCAATTAAATTCCGCGAGGCTTCATGAAGTGCTTCTTTCGGAGTTAAACTTCCATTTGTCCATATTTCGAGAAAAAGTATCTCCTGTTTTTGATTTCCATTCCCATAAGAATGAATACTATGATTTGCATTTCGAACAGGCATGAATATAGCATCTATAGGATAACTTCCATCTTGAGAGTTATGTGGCGTTTTGATAAGATATCCACGATTTCTTTCGATTTCTAATCCAATACACAAATTGATCGATTCCGTCAGACTAGCTATATGTTGTGTATTATCAATGATTTCTACATAAGGTGGTAAGGCAATATCTTTAGCCGTTACATATCCAGGACCTCTAACACAAATAGATGCGTCACAAGTTCCATATAAATTACTTTTTAATACAATTTCTTTTAAATTCATTAAAATTTCATGTACTGATTCTTGAATACCCACTACGGTAGAATATTCATGTGACACTTTATTAGATTTTACACGTGTGATACATGTTCCTTCTATTTCTCCAAGCAAAGTTCTTCGCAGCGCAATTCCTATTGTGTCGGCTTGACCTTTCATAAGTGGAGACAGAACAAAGCGGCCATAATAAAGACGTTTACTGTCTTTTCTTGATTCAACACACTTCCACTGGCGTGTCCGAGTAGATACTGCTATTTTCTCTCGAACCATAGTAATATTATTTGATCATTGAATCGTTTATTTCTCTTGTTTCTCTTGACAGTCCTTTAACGTAAATTTCTATATTCGTCTTTTTTTGGGGGGTCTACATCCATTATGTGGCATAGGGGTTACATCCCGTATAAAAGTTAATAATATACCACTTCTCCGAATAGCTCGGAGTGCTGCGTCTCTTCCGAGACCAGGACCCTTTATCATGACTTCTGCTCGTTGCATACCTTGATCGACTACTGTACGAATAGCATTTCCTGCTGCGGTTTGAGCAGCAAAAGGTGTCCCTCTTTTCGTCCCCTTGAATCCACAAGTACCGGCAGAGGACCAAGAAACCACCCGCCCCCGTACATCTGTAATAGTGATAATGGTATTATTGAAACTGGCTTGAACATGAATAACTCCTTTTGGTATTCTACGTGCACTCCTACGCGACCCCATACGTCCATTTCTACGTGAACCGATTCGTGGTATAGCTTTTGCCATATTTTATCATTTCATAAATATCAGTCAGAGATTTATGGATATATCCATTTCATGTTACAAAAAATTCCTTATTTATTATCAGTTTCTTTAGCGAGTCTGATTATCCCTGTCTTTGTTTATGTTTCGGATTGGAACAAATTACGATAAGTCGTCCCCTCCTACGGATTAATCGACACTTTTCACAAATTTTACGGACAGAAGCTCTTATTTTCATACTTGTCATTCCTTATCTTAAATTTGAATCAACTTCAGAATCTACTTCTTTAAAGACAATAAGTTTCTTGATAATTTTTCATATTGATTCCCTTATCCCACGAAAGGGGCGTTCAAACCATATAATTTTTCGAATCCTTGTTGCGGTGCGGAGTCAAAAAATTATACGCCCTCAGGTTGAATCATAACGACTTACTTCAACTTTGACTCTATTTAGTTTTTTACAATTTCAAAGAATCAATCTCGGATACATTTTGTGTATGAGAAAGATTACCATATAGAACACAAAATTTCTCCGCCGATTCCTTCTAGTCTAGCCTCTCGGTCGGTCATTATACCTCGAGAAGTGGACAGAATTACAATTCCCATCCCGCCTAAAATTCTAGGAATTTGTTGATAGTTAGAATAGATTCGTAGACCCGGTCGACTGATTCGGTTTAAATTGAAAAGGTTTCTATAGGGCTTTTTTCGAGTCCTTCGGTGTCTCAGTGTTAAAACCAAAAAATTTTTATGCTTTTCGCGCTGTTTTCTCATATTTTCGATAAAACCTTCTCGTAAAAGTATTTTTACAACATTTTCGGTACTATTAGTCGATGTTATTCGAACCACTCTTTTTTGATCCATATAAGCATTTCGTATAGAGGTTAATATCTCAGCAATAGTGTCTCTACCCATTATGCCTAAAATTTTTATTAACTCATTATTTGATATAATCAACATGTTTTTTTGTTTATGAATAATTTAAGGTATATGCGCGAGATACAATCTATCTCTTAATCTATTTTCTTTTTCAAATAACCTATTCTAAAAATAATTTTAGAATACCTCGGGAGCTAAGGAAACTATTTTAGTAAAATTGAGTTTTCTTAATTCACGGGCGATCGCACCAAAAATTCGAGTTCCTCTTGGATTTCCTTCTTGATCAATAACAACTGCAGCATTGTCATCATATTGTATTATTATACCGTTGTCTCGTTTCAGTTCTTTACAAGTACGTACAATTACAGCTCTGACAACTTCTGATCTTTCTAGGGGCATATTTGGTACTGCGTCTTTGATCACAGCAACAATAATGTCACCAATATGAGCATATTGACGATTGCTAGCGCCTATGATTCGAATACACATCAATTCTCGGGCCCCGCTGTTATCGGCTACATTTAAATGGGTCTGAGGTTGAATCATACGATTTAAAAATTTTATCTTTCAATGCAAAGGACAAAGAAAAAAAAGAAATATTTTTTTGTCTAAAATTTTTAAATTTTTCATAATGAAGAACCGTTTTTGTTAGTTGTTCTTTTTATACTTTTATCCCGAAATAATGAATTGAGTTCGTATAGGCATTTTGGACGCTGCTATTGAAATCGCTCGTCTAGCTATATTTTCCGTTACTCCATTCATTTCATAAAGTATTCGACCTGGTTTAACAACAGCTACCCAATATTCGGGCGATCCTTTACCCGAACCCATACGTGTTTCTGCGGGTCTTATTGTAACTGGTTTGTCTGGAAATATTCGTACCCATATTTTTCCACCACGACGTACATTTCGTGTCATTGCTCGTCGACCTGCTTCTATTTGTCTGGATGTGATCCAAGCAGGTTCAAGCGCTTGAAGAGCATATTTACCGAAACAAATATGATTCCCCGATAAGAAATTCCCTTCGTTCTTCCTCGATGTTGTTTACGGAATCTGGTTCTTTTGGGGTTATAGTTGATGTTTGTTTTTGAATTCCATCTCTACTACAGAACCAGACGTGAGAATTTCTTCTCATCTGGCTCCTCGCGAATAAAAGGATTCAAAAAAATCCAATTTTCACGGGCGAATATTTACTCTTTTGTTTAATTTTTAGACTTTTTGTACACCTTCGAAGAATAGATCAATTCATCTGGGCTTTGTTCCGCCATCCCGACCAGTGAATCAGTAAGATTTCCTTTTCCATAGAATCTTTTGCATTCACAGCTTCCATCGTTCCCATCGCTTCTTACTTAATG
>JAOBSW010000368.1:147500-162500 GCA_026214975.1 Gentiana macrophylla
AAATACGATTTATACATTTTTCCCAAAACATTCTATTAGGACCTCTTTTAACAACCGAATTGATGAAATCCAAATTTATTGAAGAGGAATAAGGCACTTTATAGAAAAAGGACGCTATAATTATTCCGAAATAAGATAGACTAACGGAAAAAATTGCATCTTTCACAAACTCATACCATTCTGCGTAATTCTTTGATTTTTGATGTAAAAGGTTTATAGATGGAGCTAACCATTTAGATAATATATCCGAATAGACCCTCCCTTTTTCTTGATTGACAGGAATTCCTATAAATCCAATGAACAAAGTAAATAGGCCCAATACAAGTAGAGGGAATAAGATAGTACTGTCAGATTCACAAGGATAAAGGTAAGGTTTTTTATTGTCAAAAGGAGTCCTTGTACTAGTAACAAAGGGTTGTATCCTATTTCTAAAATTAGAATCAACCCGATATGTCTTTTTTGAGGAACTTTGACTAATTAATAAACAAGAATTCTGGCTAATTCTTTTTGAAACTCCCGTCCCCCACAAAGATATTGAATAGAAGGAGATTTTTTGTTTACCACTATAATTTTGAAAATGAACATTTAAATGTCCCTCAAAAGTAAGGAAATAGATCCGAAACATATAAAATGCGGTTAATCCCGCAGTGGACCAAGCTATTAGTGCAAAAGTAGCTGAATACAACCAACTATCATTAAGAATTTCATCTTTAGACCAAAAGCAGGCTAAAGGTGGAATACCAGAAAGAGAAAGTGTACCTAAAAAAAAAGACATTTTTGTAATGGGTATATATTTTCCTAACCCTCCCATAAGAACCATATTTTGACTTTTGTAGGGTGAATAGCCAACAAGCCTTTCCATTGAATGAATAATGGATCCTGATCCTAAAAATAATAATGCTTTTGAATAGGCATGAGTTATCAAATGGAATAAAGCATTTCGATAAGATCCCATACCGAGAGCTAACATCATATAACCCAATTGGGACATTGTGGAATATGCTAAACCTCTCTTAATGTCTTTTTGAGCAAGAGCTAAAGTAGCTCCTAATAAGACTGTTATTATTGCTATCAACGAGATTAAATTCATTATGGGGGGTATAACTATGAAAAGAGGAAGAAGCCGAGCTACAAGAAAAATTCCCGCTGCTACCATAGTGGCAGCGTGTATAAGAGCAGAAATGGGAGTGGGCCCCTCCATAGCATCAGGCAACCAGACATGAAGGGGAAACTGTGCAGATTTAGCAACGGAACCGGCAAATAATAGAACAGCACACAAAGTAAGAAATAAAGGATTTACTTCATTAGTATAAATCAAGTTATTCACTATTTCGAATAAATCCTCAAATCCAAAACTACCCGTTATCCAATAAAACCCTAAAATTCCTAATAATAAACCAAAATCTCCTACCCGATTAGTTACAAAAGATTTTTGACAAGCATTTGCCGCAAGAGGTCGTGCGGACCAAAAACCAATTAAGAGATAAGAAGACATCCCAACCAATTCCCAAAAAATATAAATTTGTATCAAATTAGAACTAGTAACTAATCCTAACATTGAAGTACTAAAAAAATTAATATAAGTGAAAAATTTCAAATAAGATTGATCATGAGCCATATAATTATCACTATAAAAAAGAACTGTAATTCCAACGGTAGTGATTAATATTGACATAATAGAAGTAAGTGGGTCTAGCAAATAACCCAATTCTAAAGAAAAATCGTTAGTAATGAGCCAAGACCATACATATTGATAAATAGAATTGCTATTTATTTGCTGATTAGACAAGTTGGTTGAAAAAACCAAGATTATACTTAACAATAAAACACTCTGAAAAGACCACATACGACGAAGTCTGATTGTTGTTGTTGGAAAAAGAAGAAGACCTAACCCTAGGAATATAGGAACTGGAAGTGGAATGAAAGGTATAATCCACCCATATTGATATGTCTGTTGCATAAAAAGTTTTTTTTAATTCTTAGTTTCCTAATTGATTTTTATTGTTTCCGATTCACCAGATCTTACCTCTTTGAGAGGAATAACTAAAAGGGAAGATATGCACTAAGTAAAACTACCGAAATATATCATTTTTCTTATTATTTATTTCTTTTTCTAATTTTCTTCTAAATACTTCAAATATTCAACTCAAGAAATTACAATCGGTCAAATCTTAGGAAACTAAGAAATAAGCATACGAATTAATAAAAAAAATTTTAAGTCGATTCTAGGAAATATAAAAAGTTAAAAAAATTAAACCTTATACATTTATTATATTTCTTTTTTTTTTTTTTTGAAGATAATATAAATTAGCAAATAAATCGAATGAATATATGAATATAATAGGAAGGAAGGACTTCTTTTGAACAATACATGTCTTTCACATTCAACTAGAACAATAAGGAATTTTTTTTAAATGGCAGTTCCAAAAAAGCGTATTTCTACATCAAAAAAAAATATTCGTAAAAATTTTTGGAAAAGAAAGGGATATTGGGCCGCTTTAAAAGCTTTTTCATTAGGTAAATCTCTTTTGACTGGAAATTCAAAAAGTTTTTTTGTGCAGCAAACAAAAAATAAATAAGTAATAAAATTGCAATTGTCTGAATGCATTCAAAAATTGACTCATTTATTCTTTAATTGACTCAACTCACTAGATAGAGATAGTGGAAATTTTAATTATATTTTATAGGATAATTTTAGAGGAAATATAAAATGAAACTCAGCTTACTCTTTTATCTTTTATTTTCTAGTCGTTACTTTTAGACTTTTAGATTATTTACTAAATTCAGTAAAAAAAGAACTAACACCCTTTTACTTTTACTGAATTTAGTAAATACAAATAATTTTTTATCAAAAAAAGTATTTGTTGCTAACAAACGAATGAACACAATAAAATATTTTTTTTGCGTGAATTTTTTTATTTCCCCGGAGGGGAAGCTTAGTTTCTCCATCAACACACTTTTTGTTACATTTACTAGAAAAAATACGATAATTTTTCGTTTTATCTCTCTTTTTTTATCTATAGACTATAGGGGTCTTAAGATATTTAGTTTTGTTTCATTTCTTTCCTGAAATAAAAAAAAAAGAAAAAAGGTTCATTAAAATTGAAAAAGTAAAACAAAACCATTTTTAGTTATATCCCTTGATTGACTCTTACTTGAGATTTTAGGTTCGAATTATCTAGTTACAATACAATTCTAGAGTAGCCGAAAACCCACGAAAACCCCTAAGTCCCTAAACTAACGAACGTTAAAATCCCTAAAAGAAACTAAAAAAATTACTCTTAATGGACTGCTAAATTCTCGACGATTGTTTATTCATTAGTTATTATAAGTTGAACACAAGCCGCTATGGTGAAATTGGTAGACACGCTGCTCTTAGGAAGCAGTGCTAGAGCATCTCGGTTCGAGTCCGAGTAGCGGCATGTCACCCTTTCACTTTTAAAAAGAATAAATAGATTCTATAATTAATTCAACTCTTGAGTTGCATTTAAGCAACGCATTTTTTAAGATTTTGTATGATATTTTCAACCTTAGAACATATATTAACACATATTTCCTTTTCAATTCTTTCAATCGTAATTCTAATTCGTTTGACAACCCTTTTTTTTGTAGATGAAGTGGTACAATTATCTCATTTGTCCGAAAAGGGCTTGCTAATTAGTTTTTTCTGTATAACAGGATTATTAGTTACGCGTTGGATTTATTCGGGTCATTTTCCACTAAGTGATTTATATGAATCACTAATCTTCCTATCATGGAGTTTTTCCCTTATTCATATAATTCTCTATTTCAAAAAAAAGAACAATTATTTAAGCATAATAACGAGTTCTAGTGCTGTTTTTACTCAAGGCTTTTCGATGTCAGGACTTTTAACTGAAATACACCAATCTTCAATATTAGTACCTGCTCTTCAATCCGAATGGTTAACAATGCACGTAACGATGATGATATTGGGTTATGCGTCCCTTTTATGTGGATCATTATTATCAGCAGCACTTCTAGTGATTACATTTCGAAAAAGCATAACAATTTTCTGTCTTTTTTGTCAAAGTCATTTTTTATTACACGATTCATTTACCTTTGGTAAAATTGAATACATCGGCGAAGGAAATAATCTTTTAAAAATACAAAAAAATTCTTTTTTTTTCGCCAAGAATTATTACAGATCACAATTGATTCAAGAATTGGATTATTGGAGTTATCGGGTTATTAGTTTAGGGTTTCTATTTTTAACCATAGGTATTCTTTCGGGAGCAGTATGGGCTAATGAAGCATGGGGGTCGTATTGGAATTGGGACCCAAAAGAAACGTGGGCATTTATTACTTGGATCATATTCGCGATTTATTTACATACTCGAACAAATCGAAACTTGCAAGGAGAAAATTCGGCAATTGTAGCGTCTATAGGCTTTCTTATAATTTGGATATGCTATTTTGGGGTCAATCTATTTGGAGTAGGGTTGCATAGTTATGGTTCCTTTACTTTAACATATAATTAAATTCATGAACGTATCTTACGACTACAACAGAGTATGTTGCATATAAAATTTTTTTCTGAACCAACACGAACCATATGAATCGATACACTATTGTATTGATTCATGCGGTTCGTATCCATGTGGTTTTCAATTTTCTTTACTTAAAAATACTTCTAAATCATTTTTAACATAGTATTTTTAAGTTTAGTTATGAAAACCATTTAGAAAAAAATTAGATAGAATAATTTCTACCCTGTCAACCGACAGTGAAAAAATGAAATCCGGGTACATACCAATACTTAGGACAGGTAAAAAGAGAGAAATTGAAAGAAATAACTCTCGTGGTCCTGAATCAAAAAAATAAGAGTTTTGAGCATTAAAAAACTTGTATCCGTAGAACATCTGTCGTGACAGAGATAATGAATAAATAGGAGTTAATATGATTCCAATTGCCATTAGAAAAGTAATTAGCATTTTTGGCAGCCAAAAATATTTTTGGCTGGTAATTATTCCAAAAAAAACTACCAATTCGGCAACAAAGCCACTCATACCCGGTAATGCAAGCGAAGCCATCGAAAAGCTACTGAACATCGTGAATACTCTTGGCATTGGGATAGCCATTGCGCCCATTTCGTCAAGATAAACAAGACGTATTCTATCATAAGTCGTCCCTGATAAGAAAAAGAGTGCAGCACCAATAAATCCATGAGATATTATTTGTAAAAGAGCTCCATTAAGCCCTGTATCACTTATCGAACCAATTCCTATAATTATAAAGCCCATATGAGATATAGACGAATACGCTACTCTTTTTTTTAAATTCCGTTGGCCAAGAGATGTTGAAGCCGCATAGATTATTTGGATTGTGCCCACTATTACTAACCAAGGGGAAAGTAGATAATGGGCGTGAGAAAATAATTCCATATTGATACGAATCAACCCATATGCTCCCATTTTTAATAAGATTCCAGCTAGGAGCATACAAGTACTATAATGTGCTTCTCCGTGGGTATCTGGTAACCATGTATGTAAAGGTATAATCGGTGATTTGACAGCAAAAGCAATAAAAAAACCAATATAGAATAGTATTTCTAAGACCCCAGGATACGACTGATTGGTCAATGTTTCAAAATTTAATGTTGGCTCATTAGAACCATATAAACCGATACACAGAACTCCCATTAATAGAAAAACGGAGCCTCCAGACGTGTATAAAATAAATTTTGTAGCCGAATACAGACGTTTCTTTCCTCCCCACATGGATAGAAGTAGATAAACCGGAATTAATTCTAACTCCCACATGATGAAAAAAAGTAAAAGGTCTCGAGAAGAAAATGATCCTATTTGCCCGCTGTACATTGCTAACATCAGGAAATGAAATAATCGAGAGTCTCTAGTAACCGGCCAAGCCGATAAAGTAGCTAAAGTGGTGATGAATCCTGTTAGTAAAATGGGTCCTATAGAAAGTCCATCTATTCCTAATCTCCAATGGAAATCAAAAAAACGGACCCATTTATAATCCTCCACTAATTGTACTAATGGATCATCTGGTTGGAAATGATAACAAAATATATAGGCTATTAAAAGGAATTCTAAGATGCATATACAAATAGTATACCAACGAATGATCCTATTTCCCTTATGTGGAAAAAAGAAAATTAAGGAACCCGCAGATATTGGAAAAACTACAATTAGCGTTAACCAAGGAAAAAAATTCGTGGTAAAGACAAGATATACTTGGACCAGAAAACCCGTGCTCATAAGAATATTATGAGCACAAATTTTGTCGGTAAAAAAAAAAAGAAAATAAAATGGGTTATGGGTTCAAGTCTAGTTTTCTAGAGCGTATTAATAAGTTAGCCCCATACTGCGAGTTGTTTCATGCCATAAATAAACTCGAACACTCAAGAAATCCGTTGGACAGGCGGATTCGCATCTTTTACAACCAACGCAGTCTTCTGTTCTTGGAGCAGAAGCTATTTGTTTTGCTTTACATCCGTCCCAAGGTATCATTTCTAATACATCAGTTGGGCAAGCTCGGACACATTGAGTACATCCTATACATGTATCATAAATCTTTACTGAATGTGACATTGGATCTATACATTTTTGAACGTTATAAGATTTCGATCTGGTAATCTTAGAAACAAACCATATATTTAGATACCAGACGAATCAACAAGTTATCAGAATTTTTCTAATCAATCTATTTCTGGATTGCTTTAGTAGACAAGGCCAAAATACTTTGATTTAGTCTATTTTTTTAACCAAGATCATACCTTAATGTAGCAACTCTACGAATTTTAATTTCTTTATTTATTTTTTATTTATTAATATTGAATATTTAGAATATTCAAATTTATATAATAAATACTATTTACTCAATAAATTGGATTCATTAATACGAGTTGATTTTCGATTACGAAAAATTGCTGAAACAATAGCCGGTCCAATAGCTGCTTCAGCGGCTGCAATAGCTATAACAAAAATTGATAAGATTTCTCCCTTTAATTGACGATTATCAAAAAAATCAGAAAAAGTTACAAAATTCATATTAACTGCATTCAGTATAAGTTCAAGACACATAAGGGCCCTAACCATATTTCGACTTGTGATCAACCCATAGATGCCTATACAAAATAAATAGGCACTCAAAACAAGTACATGTTCTAGCATTGTTAAATAATTCCTTCTAAATCTCATGATTTTTAACCGAAATAAGAATTCAACCGATTCGATTGAATGACATATAACAAATATGAAATTTTTTCATTGATGATTTTATTATTGTTATTGTCGAGCTACAGCAATTGCGCCTATTAAAGCAACTAAAAGAATTATTGAAATAAGTTCAAATGGAAGAAAAAAATCTCTTGATAAATGAATTCCAATTTGTTGACTATTAATTATCAAATCTTGCTCCACAATCTGGTTTGATCTTGTAGGCCAAAAAATTCCGTACCATGACGTATCTGGAATAGTAGTAATTAGCGAAATAAAAAGACTTGTAGAAACCATCAAAGTAATTCCATCCCCAACTGTCCAAGGATTAAAATAGTTGGAATATTCTGAACCATTCATGAACATCACAGCAAAAATGATTAAAATATTTATAGCCCCTACGTAAATCAGTAGCTGCGCAGCAGCTACAAAGTAAGAACTCAGTAGAATATAGACTAAGGATATACAAACCAGAACCAACCCCAACGAAAAAGCAGAAAAAATTGGATTGGGAAGTAATACGACCCCTAAACCCCCTAAGATCAGACTTGATCCCAGAAAGACTAAAATAAAATCTGGTATTGGTTCAGGTAAATCCATTTAATTTAAAAAGATAGAAATAAAAGTATTTCATGACTTTATTGACCTGACCAGGAAAAAGAAAAAAGAAGAGACTCCACTTCTTGTATGTTTAGGATACTTCTTAACTTAATTAAACTTAATGAAAACTAAATGAAAGTTGAATGGGTGTGACTTGATGTAGATAGCGTTCTTGGAGCATTGTAATTAGATAATTAGACCCCCAGAATTTAAAATGTATATTTTAAAATCATTTTAAATGAAGATTTTAGCCAATATCTTGATTGGTCAAACAAAACCTTATTATTTTCTTAGTTTTTCAGAGGGTTTATACATTTTTTATTTGAGGCGAATTCAAAATTGTTTGAATTGTGTAATCATCAATTACTGATATCGGTAACCGACCTAAAGCAATTTGATTATGATTCAATTCATGACGATCATAAGTCGAAAGCTCATATTCTTCAGTCATTGATAAACAATTTGTTGGACAATACTCAACACAATTTCCACAAAATATGCAGATTCCGAAATCAATACTGTAATTAAACAGCCGTTTCTTTCGAATATTACTTTCGAATTTCCAATCTACAACGGGCAGATCAATAGGACATACACGAACACATACTTCACAAGCAATGCATTTATCAAATTCAAAATGGATGCGGCCCCGGAAACGTTCCGATGTGATCAGTTTTTCATAAGGGTATTGAATAGTTATCGGTAAACGATTCACATGAGACAGAGTAATTGTGAAACCTTGACCTACGTACCGAGCCGCTCGTATTGTTTGTTGACCATAATTCATCAACTCAGTTAACATAGGGAACATATTGTGAATATGTATAAATTAAAAATACTTGTTTCTTTCTCTTGTTTGAGAGAAGTCGTGAATAGAAACTACTCTAATACCTTAGAGCGAAAGAAGGTGAAACGAGGTTGTTAATAATAAATTACCTAGAGAAATAGGTAAAAGAAATTTCCAACCAAGATTTAATAGTTGGTCCATTCTGAGCCTTGGTAAAGTCCATCTTGTGGCAATAGAAATGAACAAGAACAAGTAAGTTTTACCTAATGTAATAAAGATACTGATTATTGTTCCAAAGACTTTCCCCGGTTTATTTATGAAAAAAATGTCAGGAACAAATAGATAGGGAATCCAAAGATTCCAACCCCCAAAGTAAATAATTGTTACAAATAATGAAGAAACTAGTAGATTCAGATAAGAAGCAAGGTAAAATAAACCAAATTTGATGCCGGAATATTCGGTTTGATAACCGGCTACTAACTCTTCTTCTGCTTCTGGTAAATCAAAAGGTAATCTCTCACACTCGGCTAGAGCAGAAATCAAAAAAATGATAAATCCTATAGGTTGACATACAGATTCCACCCCAAAAACCATATTTTGACTGTGCTTCAACTATATCAACTGTACTTGAACTGTTAGATAATTATAGTCGATCAGAATTACACTGTTTTCATCGCTATTCCAAAACCGTACATGAGATTTTCATCTCATACGGCTCCTCAAAGATCACAGCTAAATATAAGGACATTTCATTATTATTGATTTTTATATTTTGTAGGATAGAGTTAAAACTTCTCACAAGGTCCCGAATTAAATCAACGGAATTCTGTTTGCTATATTTTTATATTTTTAATATTAATTAATAAATGCTTTGGAATTGATCTTATCTTTTCTCGTATATTGTATAAAGGGATTTTACAAAAGTAAAAGATTACTTCGTTCGTACTAGTTATTTTTTTTAATCGACGGATAGGAACATACTCTGAATCGGAATCATGGGTAGTACTTCTTGATCATTTCTACCAACTAAAAGTCCCAATTCAAATTCCTTTTATGTATACAAATGTTCTCGCGGATAACTTAGAAAATCCTTATTACTAATCCTTTGTGTATCTTAGTCTTCCTAACCATCCACTCAATTTTGTTCAACCTGAATTTATTTTTTTTAATATACCTAGGCTAATAGATAAAAAAATCGATCTTTTAAACCCGCTTCAAGAAGTGATGAATAAACAACCAATCTTGGGGTAAGGTCTTGGGCTAAACAGTCTCTACTACTTATGTTTCCTTTTACTTAATCCTTGTACATAGGAAATGAGAATCAATCCTTTATTTACTGCAAAACTCAAAACCGTTTTATTTCACCCATATAACTATTAACTTTTATTCATCAACCCGAAAGATCAAAGAAAAATAAAAATATAAAATCAACCTATTTAACTTGACTTTCTTATTAGAATTCAAAAGAAAGGGTAGGTGAAATAAAGGATTTCACCGAATCACACGTAGAGATATTGATAGTACACACAAAGTTAATGGTATTTCATAACTAATTGATTGAGCAGCAGCTCGTAGACCACCCAAAAAGGAATATTTATTATTTGATCCATATCCCGACATAAGAAGTCCAATGGGAGCAATGCTTGAAATAGCGATCCATAGAAAAACACCAATACTAAGATCGGCTAGAATAAGGTGGTAGCCAAAAGGAATTACTGAATAACTTAGTAAAACTGCTACAACTGCGATGGATGGTCCGATACTGAATAAGTGAGTATACCCTCTAGATGGAAGAAGGTTCTCTTTGAAAAGTAGTTTTATACCATCTGCTAGAGCTTGAAGAATTCCTAAGGGGCCCGCGTATTCGGGCCCAATACGTTGTTGTATACCTGCGGATATTTCTCTTTCTAACCAAACAATTACGAGTACACCTATTATGATTCCTAATACAAGAGTAAAAATAGGGACAAGCGGCCATATGATTCTATATACCCCTTTAAAATTGAGTAAGAAGTCGAATCTATAAAAAGAGTTGATAGCTTGTATTTCTGTTGTATCCATTATCATTTTAACGATCAATTTCTCCCATAATGATATCTATGCTCCCTAGTATCGTCATAATATCAGCCAATTTCATTCTTTTAACTAACTGAGGAAGGATTTGCAAATTGATAAAACCCGGCGGGCGTATTTTCCATCTCCAAGGAAAAACACTCCGATCTCCTATTAGAAAAATTCCCAATTCGCCTTTTGGGGCTTCGACTCTCACATAAAGTTCTTGTTTCGACAATTCAAAGGTTGGAGAAGGCTTTTTACTAATAAATCGATATTCAAAATCATTCCAGTCGCTATCTTTTACTCTATCAAAACGTCGGATTTCTAAATTCTCATAGGGTCCCCCTGGAAGTCCTTCCAGAACCTGTTGTATAATTTTTACGGATTCTGTCATTTCACCGATTCGTACTAAATAACGGGCTAATGAATCCCCCTCTTTTTGCCATTGAACCTCCCAATCCAATTCGTCGTAACATTCATAACGATCAACTTTACGAAGATCCCATTGGATTCCGGAAGCTCGTAACATTGGTCCCGATAAACCCCAATTTAGTGCTTCTTTTCCACCAATAATACCTACACCCTCAACCCGTTCTAAAAAAACGGGATTACGCGTAATAAGTCTTTTATACTCATTAACCCCTGTTAAAAAAAACTCACAAAAATCTAAACATTTATCTATCCAGCCATAAGGTAAATCAGCAGCTACTCCTCCGATACGAAAATAATTATGCATCATTCGCATACCTGTAGCAGCTTCGAATAGATCATAAATCAATTCTCTTTCTCGAAAAATATAGAAGAAAGGGGTTTGTGCGCCAATATCTGCCATAAAGGGCCCGAGCCATAACAAATGTGAAGCTAGACGACTCAACTCCAACATAATGACTCGGATATAACTAGCTCTTTTGGGTACTTGAATATTTCCTAACTGTTCGGGGCCATTTACCGTTATTGCTTCTGTGAACATAGTCGCTAAATAATCCCAGCGGGTTACATAAGGTAAATATTGTAAAATTGTTCGATTTTCCGCAATTTTCTCCATCCCTCTATGCAAATAACCCAATATTGGTTCACAGTCAACAACATTTTCGCCATCTAGAGTAACGATGAGCCGAAGAACACCATGCATTGATGGGTGGTGAGGACCCATATTTACTATCATAAGATCTTTTCTTATATCTGGCCCAGTCATAAGTTTTTTATTGATTCATTCTTCCATGAATTGCTGAAAGTCAAAAGAAATTAATAAAAATTTAAAATAAAAAATTCGAATTAAAGAATAAAAAAATAAGCACTTAAAACAACATGAATTTTTCAATTAACGAATTTTTGTCTCTCGAATATTTAATTGACCAATTAATTCTTTATAATGTACTCTATTTTTTTTTGACAAATAAGCCAACAGCCGTTGACGTTTTCCTAGAATTTTTCGCAATCCTCTCTGAGATAAATAATCTTTTTTGTGCAATTTTAAATGTGAAGTAAGCCTCCATATCTTATTGGTAAAACTTAATATTTGAAATTCAACAGACCCTCTGTTTTCTTCTTTTGAGCTAATCGAAATCAATACATTTTTGATCATACAAGATTTTCCCTCTTCCAATTTTTTAACGATATGGATTTGACTACTGAATAAGAATAATGTTAGTAATTTTACTGTGGTATATACAATACCTTGAATTTCTTTATCGAATAGGGATAGGATATAATATATATAGGAAAAGGGTGTTACCAACAACGTTTCAACTCGGAATACATATATATCCTTAACATACTGAAACGACTGCCATTATTTGTATCAAACCAATAGCGATTCATACAAGCTAAATCCTCTAATCGATAATTAGAGCAAGTCAAAAATTTCACTTTAATTAATTCATTCTTCTCTTTATGCTTATGTTTGTCAACAAATTGACTACAGTTGTTCATGGTGCAAAATCCTAGATTTTTATTCGTATTTTTGGAATTGAAACTAATTTTTATTCTAAACTCTCTACGATATTTATGAGGTAAAATAGTTTCGGGAGAAAGTAAATCAAAAAAATTCTTATCAATATCTGCTTGTTCTGGGTATCCTTGATTATTTTTATGTTTACTCTTATGAACCAATGAAATACATAAAGTTTGATACAGAATAAATTGGCTATCATTTTTTACAGACAGACGGGCGGGTTCGATAACTAATATCCCTTTTTTGATCAATTCTACAACATTTAAACTTTTCTGAATTAGCAGTATATCCAAGGTCATTTCTCTTCGCTGAATCGAAGATATAACAATTTTTGTTGGATTTAACAGTCTAAGCAGTAGACAATATATTTTGATATTATTGATCATTCGTTGATTCAAAGCATCGCCCCATCTCAATTGAAAAAGTAAATAACGTTTCAGCAAGAACTTTAATTCTGCTTTTGATCCTACATAATCTTCTTCAATATTTTTTTGATGATTTGTTAAGGAGCGGGATTCAAGATTCACCCGTTTTTGTACATTTGATCTAAGATCTCTTTGGTTTGTTAGATTTTTTTTTTTAGACGGTATAAGCCATTCAACTTTTTTGTTCTCAATGATGTTTTTATTTTCCCGATAAACATTTTTATTTAGATTCCTTCGTAAAAGAAGCCCTTTACTTGGTATAACCCAAGGTTTCATTTTATACAGATTAGAAAGTATTAAAAATTCTGGGAAGAGCCAAAAGTTTAGGGTTACTATGGGACACTTTCGTATTTCCTCATTCATTCCCGTCCAATCAAAAAAGGTTTTTTGGGGGTTTGGTACCTTGATTTTAAGTTTTTTCGGAAGTGCGAGATAAAAAAGAGTTTTTTTAACAATTTTATCAGTTATTTGATAATTGTTAGTCTTAATCTTAGTATTTTGATTACTCTTAGTATCGATCTTGATCCAGTATTCAATAGCGATCTTTTGTCTAAGATCAAAATGGAGAGTTTTCCAATCAAAATGTTTTCTATCGGGTTTTTTTTTCATAGATTTTCTATCGCTCTTTCCTATATAATTAGGAATAGGACTCCTTCCCCGTATATCAAAAAAGTTGTATTTATACGTGTTTGAGTTGGAATAACTATCTTGTTTTCTATTTACTTGTGTTTCAAAAGCTGATCCATAAATAGATAAGTCCCTTTTATTTTTATTTTCAGAATTACTAGATTGATATGAGAAAAGATCATATCGAGAGTTTTTTTTTAAATTATCTTTTTTATTCTGTACGAAATAGGCTTCAACAGGATTTTCTTTTTTGAACAAGATTAATACATCTTTTTCATACGAACCTCTTTTGCAATTTTGAGCCATAGGGTGTTGAGAAATTTTATTTCTCAACCCTTTGGGTAGTAATCTAGACCATCGAATCTTAGAGAAATTATATTGATGATATCGTTTTAATTTCTTTACCCAGGTTTTCCAGTGATTTGTTCCATAATTGAAGCATTTATTATGATTTAATTCCAAGTGAATTATCCCTTCAAAGGAATCCTTTATTTTGATTTCGTTCTTAACAAAAAAAGGAATTCCGTAATCGTGATATTTAAAAACATATCTTAATTTATCCAAATGAATACCTTGAGTTTGTGATAAGTTGTAAAATACATATGCTTGCGACAAGTAGGATAAGTAGCAACATTTTTGTGAATTTATTTGATTCCTAATAGTATTAATTGACTTTTGTATAGTTGAAATAATTGAAATAAAGTTAATTTTATTTTCGTTTTTTTTATTAATTCTTTCTTCATCTGCTTCATTAATATTTATGAATTTTTTGATAAATTTGTTTATTGGGTCGAGAGAAAGTTGTCTAATGAGTTTGGAACGATTAATGATAGACAAAACAGGATTTATGTATATTTTTTCCAAAAAAGAATTTATAAAGAAATATATTTTCGGGATTAATCGAACATTTCTCCGTTTTATTATTTCCAAAAAAAAATTTGAAAATTCCAACCCTTTATCTTTATAAATTCTTTTGTTAGCACTAATATATATTCTTGTGTTTTTTTTTTTATCTTTTGTCATTCTTTCTATTTGATTCCGGATTGTGATTGCCCTAGCAGTTATATCCTTATTTTTTTTTTCTGTCAGTGTCCGGTTTGAAGATTGAATTTGATTAATCAATGATTCAGGAATTATCTCATTGATGTTTGTAGAATCTTTGTTGTTTTTTGTTTGATTCGATTTATAGACCTTTCTTACGTTAAAGAATAAGATTGGGTTTAATTTTGAAAATACTCTTATTTTTTTTTTTATTTTTATAAAAAATGAATTTCGTATAACCCAATTTTTTATTTGTTTTGAAACTAATTTCGTCTTTCCCCTTAAAGTTTTTCGAACTAAGAAATAGGTATT
>JAOBSW010000368.1:192500-212500 GCA_026214975.1 Gentiana macrophylla
TATTTTTGTTAAAAGAGCAAGGCTGGGATTCTTTGGAACACTAAAATTATTCCAATTCAATATTCGTAGAAAAGAATCGTAATAAATGCAAAGAAGTAGCATCTTTTACCCAAGAGCGAAGGGTTTGAACCAAGATTTCCAGATGGATCGGATGGGGTATTCGTATATCTAACACAGAATGAAAATGTGAAAAATTGTCCTCTAAGAAAGGAAATATTGAATGAATTGATTGTAAACTTTGAAATTTTAATATACCCTTTTGTTCTTCATAAAGGTATTAATCGTATAGAAAACGGGATTTCTACAATAAACGAAAATACCTCGGATATCATTTGAGAATACAAATTCTTGTTGCGCCAAAAGAAATTTTTAAAATCATTAGCAGAAATAAAAAAAGGATTCCGTCGATCCATTTGATTAATTAAACGTTTTACAATAAGGAAACTGGATTTATTGTCATAACCTGGATTTTCCAACAAAATCGATCGATTTAAACTATGATCATGAGCAAGTGCATAAATATACTCCTGAAAGCTAAGCGGATATAGAAAGTCTTGCTGTTGAGATCTATCAAACTGTGAATATCGTCGCATTTTCTCTATTTGAAAGTATATTTGAATCAAAGGTAGAAGATTTGGGGTTATCAAACGATACATAGTGCAATACAGACAAAACAAGGTATTCTAGTAATAATAGATACCCTGGGCACAAGTAAACCTATCAATGAATTCCCTATCCTCTTGTTTTTCATTTTCTTCGATCTTATAGGATAACATAGGATAACAAGATGGCTAGAAATCCTTTCTTTTTCAAACTAATTGCTCTTTTGATTTTGGAAAAACCTTCTTTATCAATATACTGGTTCTTATACACACATCTCCATTTTATAATGGAGAACTACAATAGTTAGGATTCATTGAAAAATCGAGAATCTACCCATGGGTAAAAAACTCCTCCCCACATCGGTACTAATATTTTTTTTTAACGTCTAATTAGATCAGGACTTAATTCAAATTCAAAATAGAAGCTCGTTGCTTTGTCTTTCTTTAGAATTAATTGAAACCATAAGGCCCTATCCATTTATTAACCCGACCGAACTTTATTTTGTTCCATTCCAATACCTCGAACACCCATCTGGCAAGAATGAAATTGTATATTATTTGAAATCTCCATCAATACGACATGCTCTTGTTTCCATTCATCCCCTTTCAGGATCAGTCGTGGTCTTCCAAACTTTACCGATGGTATGGACGAATTCCTTGCTTCATCAAAATGTGTAAAAAATCCTAGCCGCACTTAAAAGCCGAGTACTCTACCGTTGAGTTAGCAACCCAAAGAGAAAAAATCTATAAGAATTCGATAATGGGTAGAGTAGATAATAAAAAGAAGTATAGATACAATCTGAATAAAAATAAATTTAACAAAGAGATTCAAAAAAAGCAATTAAATCCTTGAACTAACAAACAAACCATAAAAACATACTTTGTTTTAATTCGAAAGAAAAAAAGAAAAAAAATACAAAAATTATCAGATAAAATTAGACAAAAAAAAAAGAAAAAGATAGTAAAATGTAAAAATTAATAGGCGAATGTTCTCTTATCGACCTTTTCAATAAAACAAAAGAAGTTTTCGTATCACTCATGGATCAAAAAATCCACCATTTGAATGAAATAAAATAAAAAACAAACTCATATGACGGAAATAAATAGATCCAACTTGACTTATCACGATGAATTATATTTGTTCAATACACTGTTGTCAATAGAAAAGAATAAGGTGGGAACTTAAAAGAATTCAATTGAATTTCACCCCTTATTTTATATCTTAGTAAAATTGAAAAAAAATTAAAATAAGGTTGTGTTGGGTCGATAAAGCCCATATCTAATTCTATTCTATATGCATAGAAAATGCCGAGTTATAGGGTAATAAAAAAGAAAAAAGTGAATAAAGCGCGGATTGAGTGAATACATAATATATTCACAAAGTAAACGAAGCAAACTTGATCCTTTTTTAAATTTTTAATTTACTACAATTTACTACGTAGGGTTCCCATCCATTGGATGCCATTGAATGGGAATGTCCCAATTTTATAGCATCAATAAAATTAAAAAATAAAGTTTTGTCATTATCGAACATGAAATTCGACGAAAACAATGATAAATATCTACGAATCGAACCGAACGAAGGGGGAACTATAACTATAACGAAAAAAATAAGTAAAGGTTAGCAAAAGTTATAGGTATATACAAGCCCCTACCCCCCCTTTTTTGATTTCCTTCTATCAAAATAAAAAAATCCTACGGACGATTCATTCACACATTATATACACTTGGGATCAAAAAGGTTTAATTTATTCTAACAAATATTACTTTTGAATTGGAAATTTGCTCGATTGGGATCCCTTCAATTTATATAGATTTACAGTTTACGAAGTTATTTCAATTTTTTGATTTACATTAACCCTAGGTTTTTGTTCCGAGAAAAAAATGAATACTTTCTACTCGAGCTGCATCGTGGACTATTTACCCTCCCAACGGATGTCGAGACAAGAGCACCTTCGTTTCTATAGAACTATAGAAATAGAAGATGATGGATAGAAGAAGGAATACACAGCGGATCGTGTCCTTCAAGTCGCACGTTGCTTTCTACCACATCGTTTCAAACGAAGTTTTACTATAACATTAACATTCTTCTAATTTGGAACCAGTATGGAATTGATTCAATTAGGGAATCATGAATAGTCGTTGGTTCCATTTATGAATAAAGGTGATAAAGGATATGCTCTGGGACGGAAGGATTCGAACCTCGAATAGCGGGACCAAAACCCGTTGCCTTACCACTTGGCCACGCCCCATTTAGATTTCTATTCGACACGAATAATCAACAATATTAATAATATTAATATTGATTTTTGTCAACTCAAAGTACAAGATAAATAGCTATAGAGTCGATTAAATTTTTATTAATATTTTAATACGTGTAAATAGAGAATGTAACTTAATTTATTGATCATTAGATATAATTCAATTAAGATATTGTATGAAAAGTATGATTTCTTCTATTCTCTTTTGAGAATTGGAGGACTTTGGTTGGGCGGATTCAAAAAAAGAGACTCTTTGTCTCCCTTTTTACCTTTTCCTTTATTTATATTATATAAATAACTCAATCGAAATGGAATTATCTCATAGAACAAAATGTCTGCTATGCTTAATATTTGTAGTTTGATAGGGATCTGCCATTATGCCTTTTTCATATTCAAGTAGCTTTTCTTCGGAAAATTGCCCGAGAGCCTATGCTTTTTGAATCAATCATAGATGTTATGCCCGTCATACCTGTGCTATTTTTCTCTTAGCTTTTGTTTGGCAAGCTGCTGTAAGTTTTCGATAAAATATTTCATTTTAAAATCGACGATAAAATGGCTGCTTTACTTTAGTTGATAATAAATCCTAACAATTGATCGGATCTAAAAGATATTTAGATTTTGGTTAATAGAAAACTCTTTTTCAAAATGAATTTCTGAAAATCCTTTTCTATTTCGAATTTGGTTATTAGTATTCACAGAGGATATGCGGTAGAAAACTGTAGAACCTATTCTATTTTTTTTTCGAATAAAAAATTTATTTTGGAGATTTTAGAATGCTTACTCTCAAACTCTTCGTTTATACAGTAGTGATATTTTTGTTTCTCTCTTCATCTTTGGATTCTATCTAATGATCAGGACGTAATCCTGGACGTGAAGAATAAAGGTATCTTTTATTTTACATTTTTGAAGATTTTTATGTTTAACTAGGAACAAAAGTATTTTGACAATTTGGAAAAAAATAAAGTCATCAACGGAAGAGGAAAGAAAGGGATTCGAACCCTCGGTACGAATAACTCGTACAACGGATTAGCAATCCGTCGCTTTGATCCACTCAGCCATCTCTCCCAATTGAAGACGCTGTTAAATTACACAAAAAGTAAGGAATATTTATTATATAGATATTATATGGATATGTACACTTTTAGCAGCAATTTAATTTCGTTAAATAAAAGGGGCTGTAAAGTGCCAACAAAACAATATAAAAAAGTAAAAAAAAAAGAATTCTCCTTTTTGATCTTGTTCAAAGGACCCGTCTTTTTTTTTATTACCACGGCCCGGCCTGTTCAGCCCCTAACCGGGCCTTTTTTGTTCAAACAAAAACAATTTTAATTTGAAATTAAATAGATTCTAGATAAATAAGAATGATTTATCTGATTTGGAAAATAGCTTAGTATTCTATAAAATTAGAAAATTAGAAAGCGGAATACAAAATATTCAAGCAAGAATAAAAAGGGAAGAAATGATAGTTCGATATACGAAAACAAAAAAGGGTAAAAACTAGAATTTTTATTCTTTTGAGAGGATACTAACTTTAAAAATTTACTATTATTCTGTCCAATTTCCCCGTTCGACAAAAGGTCCAGTTGTATACAATAATCACACTGTAGCGGGTATAGTTTAGTGGTAAAAGTGTGATTCGTTTTTCTAACCCTTTAATAGTTAAAGGAATAGTTAAAGGATCTTTGCTTTCGGTTTGATTCCTATTCCGATCAAAACTTTATTTCCTAAAATAGAAAATATAAAGTTAAACCCTTTCTCTCTCAATCACATATTTGAGAAAAATAAAAATTATCGTGATTTCTATCAATAGTCACTTATAAAGTGAGAATTGGATTATGAAATACGAAACATAATTTTGAATTAAACTAATATTTCGAATTTAATAAGTAAAAGATCCATGGATGAAGATAAAAGGAGGTTTCTAATCGTAACTAAATCTTCCATTTTTATTTGTAGAGAAGAAATGGAATCAAAATAGCTATTAAATGGTGACTTTGGTTTACTAGAGACATCAACCTATTATTAGCTCAGTAGAAACAAAATACCTTTCCTCAGGATCTTTTCAAATAAAAATAAAGAACAGAAGTAACTAGAAAGATTGTTAGAATCACTCTCTTCTAGAGGATCATCTAGAAAGTTAGAAAGTAGTTTGTTTTGTCTGTATTAAGACAAAAAACTGACATAGATGTTATGGGTAAAATTTATTTATAATTTTGTTCACATCCATAAAGGAGCCGAATGAAACCAAAGTTTCATGTTCGGTTTTAATTAGAGACGTTCAAAACGCTGAATTGGCGTCGACTATAACCCCTAGCCTTCAAGCTAACGATGCGGGTTCGATTCCCGCTACCCGCTTTCTAGTTTTTAGCCGAAATTCTTATATATTCTATACTCTATAGATCTTATATTAGTAAGTGCATCATTCAATATAAATTGCAAAATTTCTCTCTTATATACAATCTGATTTTTGTCAACCAAGAGATTAAAAGGGCCAAATACGAATGAAAAGCGTCCATTGTCTAATGGATAGGACAGAGGTCTTCTAAACCTTTGGTATAGGTTCAAATCTATTGGACGCAAATTCTTTCCATATATTTATTTTCGATTTTGATATCAAGAAAATTCTTTTGAATAATTTTAATTAGAGCCCATGAAATTCCTTTTTTGTTAAGACCGAAATCAAAAATAGTAGTGATCCATTTTTATGCTTGTTCCTGAAGTATAAAACGCTCAATTTGTTCCTGAATAGCTTCTTTCAAAGGATTTGCGCCTCCTCGGTAAATGTCTTGGTAGAAGAAATGATTTTTTGGAACTGAGGTTTATTTGTTTTTACATAAGCACGTAACTCAACCAGAAATTTCCTTACCTGCCCTATTTCTAATGAATCAAGATACCCGTTTGTTCGGTATAAATAGTCATTATCTGTTCGTCCACTGTGAGAGGAGCCGATTGGGATTGTTTAAGCAATTCGCGTAATCGTTGACCTCTTGCCAATTGATTCTGAGTCGCTTTATCGAGATCAGAAGCAAATTGTGCAAAAGCTTCTAATTCTGCAATTGCGCCAATTCAATTTTAATTTACTAGCTACTTGTTTCATGGCTTTAATTTGAGCTGCAGACCCCACTCTGGAAACAGAAATACCCACATTAATAGCGGGCCTAATTCCAGCATTGAATAAATCGGCGGATAAAAATATCTGTCCATCAGTAATGGAAATTACATTGGTAGGGATATAAGCCGAAACATCTCCCGATTGCGTTTCAACTATTGGTAGGGCAGTCATACTTCCTTCACCTAAACTAGAACTTAATTTAGCAGCTCTTTCCAAAAGGCGGGAATGCAAATAAAACACATCCCCCGGATAAGCCTCACGCCCGGGCGGTCTTCGTAATAGAAGAGACATTTGGCGATAAGCTTGTGCTTGTTTGGAGGGATCATCATAAATGATTGAAGTGTGTCGTTCACGGTACATAAAATATTCAGCCAGAGCTGCCCCTGTATAAGGAGCAAGATATTGTAATGTAGCAGGGGAATCCGCCGTTTCGGCTACCACAATAGTATATTCCATTGCTCCCCTTTCCTGTAAAGTAGTTACTACTTGAGCTACAGAAGATGCTTTTTGACCAATAGCTACATAAACACATATTACATTTTGACCTTGTTGATTGAGAATCGTATCTGTGGCTACGGCTGTTTTACCGGTCTGTCTGTCCCCAATAATTAATTCTCGCTGGCCCCGGCCTATAGGAATCATTGAATCAATAGCAATAAGTCCAGTTTGAAGAGGCTCATATACAGAACGACGCGAAATAATCCCTGGGGCAGGAGATTCAATTAATCGAGATTCCGAAGATAAAATTTCACCCCTACCATCAATAGGTTTAGCTAGGGCATTTATAACACGACCCAAATAGGCCTCACTCACCGGTATCTGAGCAATTCTTCCTGTTGCTTTTACGGAGCTTCCTTCTTGTATCATCAACCCATCCCCCATTAATACAACACCAACATTATTTGATTCCAAATTCAGAGCAATGCCTATTGTTCCCTCGTCAAATTCGACTAATTCGCCCGCCATTACTTCATCAAGACCATGAATACGAGCAATGCCATCGCCTACTTGAAGCACGTTCCCTGTATTTACAACCTTTACTTCTCTATTATACTGTTCAATCCGCTCACGGATAATATTACTAATTTCGTCAGCTCGAATGGTTACCATGAATATTTTTTAATTATTAGTTTTCTTAAAAATAATACCTGTAGGCTAAAGACTAATTACTTATTTCTTTTCTTTTTCTTTTATTGACCCCAACATGTTAATATTTGCACTAATAGTACGTAAATGTAACTCGCTGTTCAAACAACTATTCAGAGTTCCTAGAGCTCCCCGCAAGGCTTGTTGAAAAACCCGTTGTCGGACTTGATTAATCACTCTTTGCTGTTCAAACTGAATAGTTTCATTTTTGTAATTTTCTAATTGTTCTAGAGTCTTATAACTTGAATTAATTAAATTCAACTTTTCTTTTTCTATCTCAGAGTATCCATTCACTCGAAACTGATCTGCTTCCAGTTGAACTTTCTGTAAGCGAGCCCGTACTTTTTTCAACTGTTCAATGGCCCCTCCACGCAGTTCTTCTGAATTTCGAATAGTATTCAGGATCCTCTGTTTCCGATTATCTAATAAATCACTTAATGAAAGTAGATTATATTTACATACATGTCATAACTTCCATAACCCCTTCCCGAACCAAACATGAATCTTTCAATTCATTTGGCTCTCACGCTCAATTACTTAGAAATTAGTAATGATTCTCATATCTTTTTATATAATATAATGTATAATGTAATGAGCCTGTCCCCTCTTTTTTGTTCATATTCAAAAAAAATATATAAACTAGCACCGGATAAAAAGATTTAGAGGACTCTTCTGACAAAAAATATGTATATGTAATTGTCAACAAAGTTGTTTCTTTTGTTTATGAAAATCCAAAAAATTTTATTACTTATACATAACACATAGGTCGTCACTTCAGCATTGAATAAAATAAAAGGGGCATTTGCCCTCTTTTACAATAAGTTACAAATAAGTCGTTCAAATCGTTTTATCATCTATCAATAGGAGTGTTATCTATCGATAAAATATTCATTTTGAACCACCTCTATATTAACATATTGGTAGAAAGAGTACCATGCTGCATCTAGACTTCAAAGAGTTTGTTTTAACCATATTATATTAAAGGTCCCGTGTTATTGGTTGCTAGAGAATCAAGGTAGGTTTTACCAATGAATTGAATCACGAAATGCTATGTTTCTTCCATAAAACATAAATTTTTATATTTAGTCGAAGTAATTCGCGCAATCGTGCACCTTTCTTTTATTTCCTAGTTAGAACGAAAAAGGTACAGCTGGTTGTATCCCGCCGATTCCTGAAATAAACAACTCGCACACACTCCCTTCCCAAAAAAGATCAATACACCAAGCACTACACTTAGATTTATTAGATTTGTTGATAAAATATCGGTATTAAACCCGAAACTCCCGGCGGATGGCCAGTAGCCCCAAGAAAGGAAAGAATCAGTTACATTTTCATATCATCTCCTCGTATGGATAGACTAACTAGATCGACTAAAAAATTGACTAGAGTCATTTTTGTATCACTTCGCACCTCTTTTTTCCTTTCTTGTTCTGTTTCTATTGGGAAATTGTGAAATGGATTTTATTTATGTGAACTATCCCCCCGTTTCAAGACTTAATTTCTTTTGGAGTAGGAACGGGAAGGGTGAAAGCGAGGCGGGATACTAATTCCTCACCCGCAAATCCAACCTTCCCGCAGGTTATTTTCTTTTGTCAACGACGACATAATTCTACGAATGAAATCTTGATATAATTTGAAAAATCAAACGACAAGTCCAAGGCAATAAATATATATTTTGTATTTCTAATATTAAACAAAAGGGTTCGCAAACAAAAGGGCCAATGCTACAACCAGTCCATAAATTGTTAAAGCTTCCATAAAAGCTAGACTAAGCAATAGAGTACCTCGTATTTTGCCCTCCGCCTCAGGCTGTCTCGCGATACCCTCTACAGCTTGACCCGCAGCAGTCCTTGACCAACCCCGGTCCAATAGAAGCAAGTCCTACAGCCAACCCAGCAGCAATAACAGAAGCGGCAGAAATAAGTGGATTCATGATAAGTTCCTCGTACCAAAAGAAATAGTTAATGATACAACCCCCAACGAATTATGACTTAATTATTACGATTACGTTGTAGGATTCATCCAATCCAATAGAAGTAATTAAGAACTTCTAGTTGAAATAATAGTATTAGTGAATCATCAGAACTACTTCGATATCTCCTTTTGAGTTTCTATCAGAAGAGTCTTTTGGAATCCATACAACTTTCGCTCTTCCGTTTATTGGTTCCGAACTGGTATTTGAATTCTTCCATCTTTTTTGTAATTTCATCGGTTTTTTCATTCAATTCACAGTAACAAGTAAACGGAAAGTAAAGGACTTCTATTCTATTGCTGAAAATAAGAGGGTAGGGTCAAAGGAATCTATCTTTAATTAATATATACCCAGTCAATATGTAATATCACATATACCTGTCTTTCTTCCATAACGTAAACCAACTGTTTATCTTCGATTCAATAGGATAGAATTTGAGAATCAATTTTCGAAATATCTCTAAGAGTTGACTTTTTTTTAGCTATTAAAATTCCATATAACTACCTCCCTCGAACCAACTTTTTATTTCCTTTTTGTAAATTATTTTCCCTCTTCCCTTTTGTTTATCATTATTTCAACAGATCCAATCTAACTACACAAATTGATTAGTCAAAATCATCCGCTCTTTTCTCCTTTTTTTTTGGATCACATGTCCTAGACATATACTCCAAGCATTCTTATATTTTATTTCAATTAGTTGAAATAAAATAATAGAATAATGGGGTATAAATAGAATATTCGTTGAGGGGGGTATGCTAATAAGTGGACGGAAGATAACTTTAGGAAAAAGATCATTTTTGTCTCTTTCCTTTTTTTGCAACTCTATAATATCCTACTATCTAATATCGTACTTTTTTTGGTTTTGCTACCCCTTTCTATCGTATATGACGTAGTTATATATTCCTTAAGTAAATTATTTTGAACCAAACGCCTGTTGTTATTTATTGTTTTGAAAAAACAACAAGACTTTTCAATGATGGCCTTCCATGGATTCCCTATATAAGCCGCGGCTAGGGTTGCAAAAATAAGAGCTTGAATACCACTTGTAAATAATCCAAGGAACATAACAGGTATAGGAACCACCAAAGGGACTAAAGAAACAAGAACAACAACGACTAATTCATCAGCTAAGATATTCCCGAAAAGTCGAAAACTAAGCGATAAAGGTTTTGTGAAATCTTCTAAGATGTTAATCGGTAAAAAGTTGGAGTTGGTTGAATATACTTCCCGAAATACCCCAATCCTTTTTGTAAGACCCGCATAGAAATATGCCACTGACGTGAGTAAAGCCAAAGCAACGGTAGTATTTATATCATTCGTAGGTGCAGCTAACTCTCCATGAGGTAATTGTATGACTTTCCAAGGTAAAAGAGCTCCTGACCAATTAGAAACAAAAATAAATAGAAACATAGTTCCAATAAAAGGAACCCACGGACCATATTCTTCTCCAATTTGAGTTTTACTAACATCTCGAATAAATTCAAGAACATATTCGAAGAAATTTTGACTCCCACTCGGAATGGTTTGTGGGTTGCGAACAGCTATAGTAGCCGAACCTAATAAGATAGCAATTACAATCCAAGAAGTCATAAGCACTTGGCCATGGACTTGGAAACTACCTATTTGCCAATAGAAATGTTGGCCTACTTCCACACCCGATACATCGTACAAGCCTTTTAGTGTTAGTGTGTTTACTAGAAAATTCATATTTTACCCCCTAAAATTAAAAAATTGACCTTGAATTTTTTTGATTCAACCATCTCTTTGCCTACTTGAATCCGATATTTTGAATACCAACTAAGATTACTATTCTAAGATTACTATTTTGAATACTAAGTAATCACATAATATCAGTTACTCTTATTCGGTTTGTTTTTAAAAATTCAGAAATAGCAATCGACTTATTATTAATCAAGGATTTCTTATATAACTAAAATGCCCCTCACAAATTGCGAATACTAATTTGTTAAGAATTAATCGGATTGAAGATATAGCATCATCATTCGCTGGAATCGAGATATCTGCTAGATTGGGATCACAATTTGTATCGATTAAACAAATTGTTGGAATTCCCAAAGCGATACATTCTCGTAGAGCCGTATATTCTTCGTGCTGATCGACGATGATTACAATATCGGGTAAACCTGTCATATATTTAATCCCGCCCAGATATGTTTGCAAACGAGATAATTGTCTTTTGAACACGGCTGCATCTCTTTTTGGAAGACGGCTAAGTCTCCCTGTTTTTGTTCCATTCTCAAGTCCCTGAACGTATGAAGTCTCGTTTCTGTAGTAGACCAATTCGTTAACATACCGCCGAGCCATTTTTATTAACATAATGACACCGAGCCCGTATTGCAGCCCAGGCTACTGAATCAGCTGCTTTATTTTTGGTACCAACAATTAAAATTGTTTTCCTCTACTTGCTGCCTCAAAACCAAATCACAAGCTTCTGATAAAAAACGAGCAGTTCGCGTTAGATTTGTAATATGAATACCCTTACGCTTTGCAGAGATATATGGTCCCATTTTGGGATTCCATTTCCAGTACCATGACCAAAATGAACCCCTGCCCCCATCATCTGTTCTAAATTGATGTTCCAATATCTTCTTATCATTTCTCCCCACACCCCCCTTTTTTTTAAGAGACGAGGAACCCTGAACTCAAATAAAAGATTGTTCCGATGGAACCTTCTACTCTACCCTATGATTGGACGTAGAGCCACGACCCAAGTCATTCTATTCTTTTCTAGACATTTCTCTTTTTATTATTAAATCAAATGACTGCACCAAATCAAAGAAAGTAGTGCAAGGAATGAATCCTTTCTTAGCAATCATGAAATCCGATAAATGATTGTTCCGGTGTATCGTGGAAATCCTTTGAAGGGGGATAATCAAAGAATTTTCTTTGGTAAAACAAAATGTCTCTCATTTCTCCATCAAATCGATTCTTTTTTGTTTCCAAAGGAATCTTGTTATATTGTTTTGAAGGATGCACGAATCCTTTGAATCCGGTCCCGCCAGGTATCATCCCCCCCAAAACAACGTTCTCTTTCAAACCTTTCAACCAATCGATACGTCCCCGTAGAGCTGCTTTTGCTAAAACTCGAGCAGTTTCTTGAAAACTCGCTTCTGATATGAAGCTTTGAGTATTGAGGGATGCTCTTGTTATTCCCAATAAGATGGCTCGGTAACAAATTGTTTCTTCCAAAGCTCGTCCCACTCGTTCGGCTCGCAACAATCCAATTAGTTCTCCGGGTGAAAAAACGTTAGACATTCCGTCTTCTGAAACCAACACTTTTGATGTTATTTGACGTACAACAATCTCTACATGCCTATTATGAATCTGCACCCCCTGGGATCGATAAACCTTTTGGATCTTATTAACCAAAGAGATACGACTTTGCACTATAGTTAGCTCAGCACCAACCAAGAATCCCCAAGGAATGCCAAGAATTCTTGTTATACATTCGTTCCAACCTTCAATCCTCTTTTCGAGATTTATCGATATTGAATCAATCAGACGTACTTCTAACACCTGTTCCACTTTTGGAAGACCCTGCGTTATATCACCTGATCTCGATTTTTCATATATAAATGTAACTAATGTGTCTCCTTCGTAAAAAATTTCCCCATAATGGCCATGAACAGTTGCTCCTGGGGTAGCCAAATAAGGCTTAGCTGATCGTATTATTACAGAATCACCTTGAACAAATATAACTTGACCGGATTTTAGGTGCGGTCCGTTTTTGTCTATACACACATTTTGACAAATAAACTGTCCAAGACTTATTATTAGAGAGGTCTCTTCGCAACAACTGTGACGGATAAAATACCAATTCAAATTGAATGGATTGAAAATAATGTTACTGCCTGGATCAGTAGTATAAATTCTACCGCTTTCATCCATTGAATAATATTTTATTGCTTGAAAAGTCTGTTTTAAATTGTCAAGTTGGAAATAATTTGTTAACAGGATCTGATTATGAGTTTTAAATGGTAAAATAAATAAAAATTATCAATTGAAGGAGACGATCCTAAAGATCGAATGACTCCCGAATTTCAATTAGTAAATCTTTTGAATGGATTCTTTTATTACATTATGATAGTTTACTCAGTTGGACGGGCCCATTCGAGAACACTTGGATGATAGCAAAATTATCAATGGTTGGAATTGCTTATTTCTATTCAACAACGTATGAATAGTTCCTTGATTGGGTGGGTTAAGGAATTGTTGAATCCTTGTCTTGGGATAAATGGAATAAAACGGATTACTATGGGTGCAATCTGATCCATTATCCGATAGTAATCCTGAAACTGCGGAATCATTTCTTTTTCCGATATATGAAATAGGAGATTTTGCCAAATCGATTCTTAAGAAATGCCGAATCAAATCGTTTGTTCTTATTTCAACAAAAAGCACAGGCTTCTTCGTTAGAAGAGTTTTTATCTTGTTCCCAATTCAATACTAAACAAGTCCGAACTAATTGAATACTTGTATTCGAAATTCCTCTATTTTGGTTGACTTTTCCAGAAAGGATATAATTGACAACTCGAAGTTGTACATTATCACTTTCTTGCAAGATATCAGTAGGAAAATTGCTGCTAAATTGGGGCCATCCGTTATGTCATATGTAACAACAGGTCGAACCAAAACAAAATACTTTTTTTGCTAGGTGTAATCCGTTGGACATAGATCAATTTGTCAATTTTTTGGATTCCTTGGAATTTCCTTTCCCCTTCCTGGTGGGATCAAAACACCGCTATACCAGGATATTTTATCGGTATCCACAGGAAAATGGATATCTCCAGAAAATATTTTAAGTTCAATTCTGTTTTTTTTTCTCTCCACTCGTACCAACCCACCTACTCGGCTTCTTATATTTAAGGTGATTTGTGTATCTACTCCAACGATACTATTGTTACATACCATTATGAAAGAAGATCCGGATAAGATATGCACTTCCTCAGGAATGAAAAAAAAAAGATCCACTTTCATTTGGGTTTGGTGTTTTGGCATAAATTCCTTGACTCCTCGATACTCAATCAAATCTTCCTTTTTAAGGATTGAATACATTTCGATATTCCCATATCCATATTTAGTAATCCCAGAACGCTTTCTTCTATATCTAGGATCATCGAAATAAGAAAAAATACTATTTATATGCAAAATACCATTTAGGGGGATTTCAGGCGAGATACGCGGAGGGGCGTTAGTCTAGTCTCGCCTCCTTGAATTGATTGGAGTAAAATGAGAAATCCATTTCTGCGCCTCTTTGACAATAAATTAGAATTCTCGTGCAAAATGGCCGGATATATTAGATTACAATAAAAATCCGAACTAAAAAGTAGTGTCTCGGCCGGTGTTTAGTTACAGCGAGGTTAAGTATAACTTCGCTTGACAGAACGAGAATGCACGTTCAGTTGATCTTGATCTTTGTGAAGCGAAAGGGAGACTGGACTGGATCTGTACGGACCTCCTAATAATACCCATAAATGACTTGTTTTGGTAATAGATGCACATTCCCATATGTAAATTCAGATGCATGATACACATCGGTACTCCAGTGCATTTCTCCGTCTGAATCTGAATAACTATGTTTTCGAACCCTCTCTTTAAAATTAAAAGTAGGCGTTCCTGCGCGAATCTCAGCAATCACTTGTTCGGATTCTACATATTGATCATTTTGAACTAAAGAAAACTTTTTCGCGGAATATTGACATTATGAATAAGATCTTCACTCTCAATGATTACATACAAGTCTATAGAACATAGAAAGGCAGGATGCCCGTGACGGGTACGTGTCGGATGAACCAAATCCTCATTGAATTTTATTTTTCCATTACAAGGTGCTCTCACATGTTCTGCAGTACCCCCGTGAATACGCCGCCGGTATGAAAAGTTCTTAATGTTAATTGAGTACCTGGTTCTCCAATCGATTGACCCGCAATAATACCTACAGCTTCTCCCAATTCAACCAGGTCGCCATGCGTAGGACTCCGCCCATAGCATAATCGACAGATCCAAGATGTACTCTTACAGGTAAAGGGGTTCGAATAGATATTGGTTGTGCTCGAAAGGTTATGAATCTATTTACAAGCCCAATCCCAATATCTTGATTTCGAGTAGCAATACATCGTGGACCCATATATACATCATCTGCTAATACACAACCAATTAATGATTGAATAAGAATCCTTTCTGACACCATCCCATTCCGAGGACTCACAGAAATACCGCGGCTGGTGCCACAATCTATTCGTCGTACAACAATGTGTTGTACTACTTCAACAAGTCTACGCGTAAGATATCAGCATCCGATGTTCGTACAGCGGTATCCACAACCCCTTTACGGGCTCCGTAGCAAGAAATGATATATTCTGTTAAAGAGAGCCCTTCTCGTAAATTACTTTGAATGGGTAAATCAATCATTTGTCCTTGAGGATCCGACATTAAACCTCTCATACCTACTAATTGATGTACCTGGGATGCATTTCCTCTGGCTCCTGAAAAGACATAATATGAACTGGATTACAAGGGTCGGTCATAGTAAAGTTGAGATTCATTTCTTGTCGCAAATATTCACTTGTAACATACCATATTTCGATGGATTGGCGTAATTTTTCTACCGCGTGTACATTTCCACAATGGTGGTGTTTTCTAAAATCAAACTTTGTTGTTCAGCATCTTGAACTAGCCATCTCTTCGAGGTATTGTTAAAAGATCATCAATTCCTAATGAAATGGATGTAGCGGTAGCTTGTTGGAAACAGTGTTTTTACTTGATCGAGTATGTGGGATGTATATCCCATTCCGAAGTGATCTATTAATCGACTAATAAGTCGTTTCATGGCAGTTCCGTCTATCGATTTATTGTGAAAGACCAGATTGGCCCGTTCTACCATAAGTACCTCCATATTATGTTGAGTAGGATTCGACAATAGATTTTGGTCGGTGATTGGAAAACTTCCCTTTCTTGATCTTGATTCGCATAGAATTTTCGGAACTATAATCCTAACTGAACCAGAGAGGCCTGAATTCGCACCGGTATTATACAATTACCTTTGTTAGTTAGGTAGTACCATAGAAACAGGCATGAGAAAACCCCTGTATGGCTTCGTCAATTTCTCGATAAAAGAAATATGACCAACAGTAGTTCGAATGTATAGAAAAATAATTTTTTTTTTTATACTTCTGACTATTAGATAGTGTTCATAAATTTCATAATAAATACCTAAAGATTCATAGTGAACTTCGATGGGAGTTTCTCTTGAAGCAATAACGCGTTGATCTAGTCGCCACCGGAGCCACAAGGACTATCTAAATTTATTTGTTTCTTCCGATAAGCTCCAATTGCATCATAGGAATTACAAAAAAAAGGTTCTTTCCTATACTCATAGCTATTATTATCACTTCTCTTAGTTTGATATTTTATGCGATTACCTGGACTATATCTATTTATACAAATACCTCGACGATTTCCGCTAGTTAATACATAAAGTCCCATAAGCATATCTTGGGTTGGTACGGAAATGGGATCTCCAATAGCTGGAGACAAAAGATTTATATGAGAAAACATAAGTAAACAGGCTTCCACTTGGGCCTCCAAAGATAACAGGACATGAACAGCCATTTGATCCCCATCAAAATCTGCATTGAATCCCTTACAAACTAATGGATGTAAGCAAATAGCACGCCCCTCCACTAAAACAGGCTGGAATGCCTGTATGCCTAATCTATGCAGAGTAGGTGCTCTATTCAGCAATACAGGATGTCCCTCATAACTTCCTGAAGGATTTCCCATACAATGGATTCTTTTTCCCGAATTTTACTCTTAGCAACTCCTATGTTTGAAGCAAGATGTTGTCTAATGAGACCCCGAATTACAAATGTCTGGAAAAGTTCTATTGCTATTTCTCGGGGCAATCCACATCGATGTAATGAAAGTGAAGGCCCCACAACAATGACGGAACGCCCAGAATAATCGACTCTTTTGCCAAGCAGAGTCTCACGAAATCTTCCCTCTTTGCCCTCAATTACATCGGAAAATGACTTATAAACTTTATTATGACTATCCTTCATTGGTTGACCGCGAATTCCATTATCAAGAAGGGTATCCACGGCCTCTTGTACTAATTTCTCCTGACACATTAGTAATTCCGCGGGTGTAGATCTACTTGTTGTTAATAGATCAGTAAAGTATTGTTCCGATAGATAACTCTTCTATAGAGTTCATTAATATCGAGCTCATTAGTTTACCCCCATCTATCTGAATGATTGGTCTCAACTCCGGGGGAAGAACTGGTAATAGACACAAAACCATCCACTCTGGTTCTATATTTGTTCGAATAAAATGTTTAGCCAATTCCATACGTCTAACTAAAAAATCCTTTCTTCTTCCAACCTTTCGATCTTCCCATTCATTCCCAGTGGGTCCGTCTTCGCCTAATTCTTTCCATTCTAATAACGAATTTTCTATAAGAATTCGTAAATCTAGATCGGCTAATTGTTCTCGGATAGTACCCGCACCAGTAGAAATTTCTCGATTTCGAAATGTATCGAAGCCTTGAGTAGTAAAATAAAGCGGGATGCTGTATTTCCAAGATTGGATTTCATATTCTAATGAACCTCGTAATCGTAAGAAAGTGGGCTTTTTAGTTATGGGCCTAGCAAAAGAAAAATTGGGATAGGATCCTCTAGTATCCCCCCTTTTTTTAAATCGGACGTGAAAATTTCCTTTCATCCGGCTCAAGTAGATACACAAAATAAAATAAAGAAAAGAGTTATCACTTTCAAATTATAGAAAACCCCAACACAAAAAGATCTACTCCTTACTCAAGTTCCCATTTAAGTTTAAGACCAAGCACGATTTCATTGATTCCGTCTTTCTTTTATTTCTATTTTCTTAATTCTTTTTTTATTCACTTATGATCTAATGAAAAAGTTTCAAATTTTTGAGTAGTCTACTTCCCTTTGAATGATCAATCCCTTAATTTTAAAAATTGTCTATATAAATTAAGGGAGTACCTTGGAATTCATAAGAGATTTATTTGTCTATATATTGTTTGATTAGATCTTTTAGGCCCCGACTTCACCTCGACGGTTATCCCACAATGCCCTAAAAGTCTATGCACGATGAATAGACTCCTATAACCACGACATATTTGCTTACTTGAATTGAAAAGAATTTTCTTTTGATTTCAAAAAAAGTCTTTTTTACGAGGTACAAATAGAATTCCTATGCCTATTTATTTGTTACGAAATCGACCATAGATCAATTCCCCCTTTTTTATATATATTGGAATAGTGACTCCACTGAGTTTCATGTTACTCCCCCAAGCGACATGTCAGGACTAGGGCATCCCAATTAGATTGACTGGGATGACAGTTTCTCATTCGAAATCTGTAAAATAATAATTTTGATCAAATCACACATCGCAGTATACTAGCCCCTCTAATTCTTTAAGGGATCTATCTAAAAGATTCGCAATATAACTAGGAAGACGTTTTAAATACCAGACATGGGTTACTGGGCGTGCGAGTTTGATGTATCCCATTTGATACCTTCGTATGCGAGAATCGACAAATTCGACTCCGCATTGTTCACAAAATTTTGGATCTTCCTTTTCAATTCCAATTACTCTATAATTTCCACAAGCACAAATTCCATTTTTTATAGGTCCAAAAATTCTTTCACAAAATAATCCATCCTTTTCCGGTTTATTCGTTTTGTAATGAAAAGTATAGGGTTTGTCACCTCTCAACTATCTTTCCATTAGGAAGTATTTTAGTGGCCCAAGCACTTATTTGTTGAGGAGAAATTGATCCAATTCGGAGTTGTTGATGTTTATACTGATCGATCATAGAATAAAAATACTAATTAATTACGATTAAGCTTCCTTCCTCTTAATCTGGAAGTTCTTCTCAGATACAAGGAAATGATTAAGTTCCAGAGCTAAAGATCGTAGTTCTCGAACGAGTAATCGAAAAGATTCTGGAGCATCCTCAGGGTTTGGTATTGTTCCTCCAACGATGGTAGTACCAAGTACTTCTTGGCGAGCTCTAATATGATCAGATTTATAAGTAAGCATTTCTTGTAAAATATGAGCAACACCGAATCCTTCTAGAGCCCAAACCTCCATCTCTCCTACCCGTTGTCCTCCTTGCTTTGCCCTTCCTCTAAGGGGTTGCTGTGTAACAAGTGCATACTGTCCGCTGGAGCGCCCATGGATTTTATCATCAACTTGATGAATTAATTTTAAAATATAGGGCTTTCCTATTAGAACAGGCTGTTCAAAGGATTCCCCGTCCTTCCATCAAATATTCTGCTTTTTCCTGGATACTCGGGTTCAAATACCCACGGATTCGCTGTTTGTTTACTAGCTTGATATAACTCGGAAAAGACCAGTTTTCTCGAAGCTTCTTGTTCATATCTCTCATCAAAAGGCGCTATTCGATAATGTCTGTCTAGCAGACTCCCCGATAACCCAAGTGAACATTCAAATATCTGTCCTACATTCATTCGTGAAGGTACTCCTAATGGGTTAAAGACCATATCAACAGGTCTTCCATCTTGCAAATAAGGCAGATCTTGTCTAGTCAAAATCTTAGAAATGATACCCTTATTTCCGTGTCTTCCAGCTACTTTATCTCCTACTTTGATTTCACGTTTCTGTGAAATATATACACGAATCGTTTCTGGATTATAACTAGAACCCCCCTTTTTCTGGATCCACCTCACATCAATAACACCCTACTGCCGATAGGTAATTTTAGGCAAGTTTCTTTTGAAGTAGATACCTGAATGCCAAGGATGGCTCGTAACAATTTATCTTCCAGGGCATATGATGATTCTTTCACCACCTGAGGCGTTAATTTACCTACTAAGATATCACCCGTCTCTACCCA